>JAHXMU010000136.1:7986831-8016704 GCA_019455685.1 Philornis downsi | reverse complement strand
TGTATTTTGTATTTTGTATTTTGTATTTTGTATTTTGTATTTTGTATCTTGTATTTTGTATTTTGTATTTTGTATTTTGTATTTTTTATTTTGTATTTTGTATTTTGTATTTTGTATTTTGCATTTTGCATTTTGTATTTTGTATTTTGTATTTCGCATTTCGTATTTTGTATTTTGTATTTTGTATTTTGTATTTCGTATTTCGTATTTTGTATTTTGTATATTGTTTTTTCATTTATTTATTTTTTTAACTATTTCCTTTATTGCCTAAATTTGGTTCCTTTCGTTTCTAGACCCTCCATTTTCGAGATATGGACATATTTGTATTTTAGCGATTTTTATATGGCGACTTCCCTAATACTTTCTTACACCACATGAGGGGCACCACTTTATTTAACTTGTTGGCGATGCTGGCAATTTTATAATCTTTATTTTTTGAGTTAAAGAAATTATTGTACAGACTTTTATTTCATTATAATGCTAAGACCTTGTATTATGTACGAAATATTTACAATGTCGTTTAAATCATCGCCTCTGGATTGGTTGCAGCAGTGGATCCTTTAGAGGTAGTTTTCGACCACTTTTTCCAACATTTCAATGTTGATTTGCAAATGCTCCTATCTTTACGAATTATCCGCGTAAACACGTTCTTTGAAGTATCGTCACAAAAAGAGACAAACGGCGTCGAGTCGCATGATCTTGTTGGTCAATTGACGTCGCTAGCGTGAAATTACGGTTTCTGAAAATTTATCATGCAATAGAGCTAAAATCAGTCGTATTAGGTAGCTTGTGGCACAGTCTTGTTGAACCCTCATATCGCCCAGTCAAACGGCGTTAAATCGCATGATCTTAGTTTCTGAAAACTTCTCATGCAATAAAGTCAAAATCAGTCATGTTATGTACCCACATATCGTCCATTTCATAAGCTTCAGTTGCAGGCAAAATAAAAAATGTCGGCTATCATACGAATACAGCTCTCTGAATTAAAATTCGGATTATCCGCCCCACTTCCACTAACAGAAGCGATGTTTTCGTCAATGCATACATTGCGATGATGCACAGGCCTGACCACTTCTGTAATGCTTCCAGTCTCTTCCAATTTCTTTATAATCTTTCCCATCCCATCCCATAATGCACGAAAAGTGCCCAAGTTTGATTTGACACTTTTATAGTAAGTTATAACTATTCCTACGCGTTCTTCGATTGTTAAACGATCCATATTCGTAAATGGAAAACTTGTCACTAAATAAATAACACTTGAAATGGCAAGTATTTAACAGCTGACGGCCTTGCCAAACCGGCGGTTTTAAAACCACTGAATGGCTAACCCCTTACATTGATTTTGGAAGCCCTAATTCTTAGTCAGAATCTATGCTATATTAAAGAGCACACTGTAGATGCTTATTGCGGCCATTCTTTTGAATAAAATGCAGATAAAATGCAAAGATGCTGTATCAAAGTTTCTATTTCAGTAGCAGGTGACATGAAACTTGTATTTAATTTTTGATTGCCAATACTTTGTCTAGCTGACGATACCTAATATAACTATAATAATATATTGAGTTTCATCAAATAAAATTTTGCATATCAAAAGTATTAGCATAACGTTACAAAGAGTTCATTAAATTGGAATCGCATAGTATTCTTTGAATATAATTAAATATCATTTTTTTGTTTCTAAATAGACAATAACTGTATTTGTCTCAAATCTTAAGGTGCTGATTCTTAAAACTATTTGTTTTTTTCTTTCTTTCTACATAAAGCCCTTTGTTAGAATTCCAGTTAGATTTGCGTTTTTTCTCTGCAAGGAATTAACCATTGAAAGATTTATCAACACAAAGAATTAAATCTATTGTACAGAGTGAATGCATATTAGCACGCAAAGTTATGATAAATTGCTAACCAAGGGCTACAAATATAAAATGACAAGTTGTTGGTTTATAAATAATAAAAGAGAAAACTAGATTTTTGCATAAATTACCTGTTTACGGGTATTTGATAAATATGTGAACAGTTTTGTGGAAGTAGTTTGATTTATGCCAAGATAAGAAAGTGGTTTTAAGCAATTAAAGGCAAAGATTTTTCTTGACTAAAGCTGAGGAGTTGAAATGGAATCAAATTAAATACTCCTTGTTCTAGTGATCGCGAGATAAGTGTTAAGCTATATTCGTATTGTAATAATGAATACTAACTACGTAGCCTCTATTCTATATTCAGTGCTTAAAAGATGTATGAAAATTCTTAACAAATTGTCAGCGTTTGGTTTGACAATCAAATTTAAACTTAATGTATCGCAGCTACTGAACACTACATGAAATTTTATTTTAACTTAAATCCATTGTATAATTAACTTCAGTTGTTGTCTTACAAATTTCTTTTTACTAATAATCATGTTTTCTATTTAATTTATTTGCAGGTATGTTCAATGAAGACGTTTCAATCATATTCCTAATGTGCCTAATCAATTAAAATGCTTTTCAGTAAGTTTCTTAATTACCTTAATAAGCAGGCAAATCATTATAATCACTCAATTAACTAATTTACCTAACGCTACTGTGAAGTCGAAAAAATAATTGCGGAAATGCAAAAATGTTGTGGAAGTTACTATGTTTACATAGTTAAGCCAAAGGTAGTCCAACCACTAGTTGTGTTTTTATACCGAATGACTAAGTAGAGTTTATCGTCCAATCGGTCTTTTGGCCAAGCCAAAGATTTAAATTATGTTTTTGTAATTTACTAGCTTATAAAAACAGGAAATCGAATATTATATGTTTTATATCCTGCCTTTCAATTTACTATGAATTATGTCATTATATTTGTAGGCATTAAAGCAAAATTTTGAGCTATTTTATACGTTTTTAAACCTTATCGACTTTGAAACAAAAGATAAAAGCGAGTAAAAGCATTAAAGTTTTTCTAGGTATCCAATCCGGCACTTTTCGACTCTGACAAGTTTTGATTTAAGTATTCTGCCAAGATCTGTTATAAGAACAGCATAAAACTAAAGTCCAAAAACCGGATAGTTTTGATTTGTAGGTAATTTTTAACAGAGTATGTTATGTTCGTGACGTCGTATCTAAAGAAAGGAATATTGTATCGTAGCAAAATTTGTAGTTTTATTTTAAAAATTATGATTTATATTTCACTCAAACTGAAAAAAATAATATCCCTGGGGATCAATCAAACTGTCATTAATCTTTGTTGTTTTCGCACAAAACCTCATTATTGGAGGGAAAGAATTGTAATAGAAAAGTATTATTCATTTTGCAAAATTTGATTTCCTTACCAAATGATGACACGCAAAACGAACGTTTAAATAAACTTTAGCAATTTTTTTAAATTCTTTTCGGCATTTTTTTAAGAATTGCCAAAAATTGTCAAATCTTTTAACACCTAGCTATTGTTTCAAATTTAGAAATAGAAAATAATCCGAGGTGCGTGATGAAGCAATTCGAACTTCAATTTGTTCATTTTGGCCATCGCAATAGTGGATGTGTGAACTGGAGCATTATTCGGATGAAAAAACGTTTTCTTTTTCGTCAAATGCGGCCTTTTTTTATAATTTCATCGGGTAAACGCTGCAATAAATTGACGTAATATTCGCCTTTGATCGGTTTTCCTTTCTGATGATAATCTATGAAAATCATCTCATGCGCATCCCAAAAAACAGACGCCATCATTTTGCTAGCAGGTGGGACCATCTTCCCCTCCTTTGGACGCGATTCACCCATTCTAGTCCACTACTTTGATTGTTCCTTTGTCTCAGGTGTAAAGTGGTGGAACCATTTTTCATTTATGGTCGTAAATTACGGTGAAACATCGACAAACCAACTAAACTCCACTGAAACATCTTCACGACACTGTTTTCGCTTTACAGAAAGCAAACGCGGCACCCATCTTGCGCACAGCTTTCTCATCTTCAAATCTTCGGTCAATATGATGTACAGCACTTTTTGAAATGCCTATCATTTCAACCAGCTCACGCACCTTTAGCCGATTTAGACGATTATCTAATACTATTTTGTAGATTTTCTTAACCGTGTCTGGCGTGGACATCTCAATTGGTCGACCACTACGGTATTTGTTTTGGCAACTTGTACGGCCTCGTTTAAATTCTGCTACCTAATATTTTACAGACGTAAACGAAGCAGTAGACTCCTCCGGAGAAGAATATAGCTCGACTTTAATATTGGTTGGACTGAGACCTTTCAAATGGAACTACTGAAGTACGCAACAGTGACCAATTATTTTCTATGGTTATAAATAAATTCCCTGAGATCTTTTACTTTTAATGGCTCAAATAAAAATACTAAACAAAGTGGCGCTTTGAAATGTAAAACATATGATTTATAAGGTTACTACTTTTGTGTAAAATATATTTTTTTTTTAACTACTGGCACCATCTATACGTCAGGACGGGTGGTAAGTCTTCTTTCAGGTTGATGCATATAATCCACCATCCAGCTCAGGCGTTCAAAAAATATGTAATAATAATACTATTAATATAATAATAATATTTCGTTGTTAATTTGGTTTTGGACTTCCTCAGGCTTTGGGAAAACAAATAGTTGCGGTTACTAATTTCGGATGGGAAAATATTTTGAAACGATATTCGTTGAGTTTGACTACCACTGCCGATCTACTATGAGCCGGCGCATAGCCTAGATGGCAGGGAGAGTATTTTTCGGCATCAAATGGGTATGTTTTTCTTTAATGGTGGCAAGATAATGTAGGTATTTGCAATTAATCGTATGATTTGATGGAATACAAATTATGTAAATTAAACAGAATGCATGTTCAGGGCTTAAAATTGCTAAATTATTATTTATAATTATTATAATAATTATGTTTTAGAGTATTATATTTAAAAAGTAGTTATTATAATTATTATGATAATTATTTTTTAAATTATTACAAATTATTATAATAACTGTTTTTTAAATTGTTACAAATTATTATAATAATTATTTTGTAAATATCCCTTTCAACTAAGACTACAAAATGAAATAAAACAGCAAGCAATTCAGCACAAAGTATTTAGTCTGCAACCTCAGAACTCAAAGACGACACCAGTGGTCGAGTTAAGAAAAATAACTGTTGTTTGCAGAATCCTACGCAGTTACACTGGTAGTCTGTTGCCAGACCTAAGATCGGCAGTAGTGAGCAGCTGGGGAAATTTTTTGATAATTCTCAAGTAAATTACATGAAGATAGTTCAAATTAGAAAAATGCCTTCGTTAATGGTTTTTGGCAGATTTTTAAGTCTTCCGTTTTGCCCATAAAGTTGCAAAACAAAGATTTTTCTCATCGCATAACTTCTAAGAAACTGAATTGTCCGGCTTCACGATCTTTACCACAAATTAACCAACCAACTCAGTGATCATTAATAACGATAACACTTGAGAGCGACATGAATTCAAATGCATTTCAACCTAAAACTCGACATGTCTTGCATACCAAAACAAAAAAAAAAAAAAAAAAAAAAAAAAATTCACACTTCCAATATATTGACTTTAATGGTTAAGCTCAGTACCAACCAAATACCTACCTTTTGGACCAACAGGTTTTGCCGACGTTTATCCATTCTCCCCGACGTTTGTGTTGCCACTTGCAAAATCGAATACCAAGAAAAGACAAATGAAACTGCAGCATAAATCCAGTCTTTTAGATATTTTTTTTATTTAATATATAAACAAGAAAACGCTTTGTATATTTCACATGCATCCAATAATTTTAGTTTCTTTCGTTCTTCAACGACGCTTAAGAAAAAAACTACTTTGGGTACCAAATTGTAAACAATTTCTTAAGAATTCCATTAGTTTTTTTTTTTTTTTTTTTTTTTTGTAATGAAAACACAAAAGAAAAAATATTTTCAATAAATTAAAATGCGAATACATGAAATAAAAATAGTTTGTAAAATAAATTGCAACAAAACAAGAATTACATATAAGCGAACTACTATACTATAAATTTCATACCCATACATATACACTGTGGGAAATGGGAGAGGGGGCTTCTACATATAAAAACAAAATTTTGCATTTATTGCATATTGTTGTTGTAGATTTTTGAGCTTAAGTTCTATATGGAAACAAATCATGAATGGGTTAACTTACGAGACTAAATCGAAGACAACAAAAAATGTGGTTCTACTAATAGCCAAATAAGACTGTACTGTACAATTTTACAGGTTGCACATATAAAGTCTGTGAAGGTGGACGAGACGAGATGAAATAAATCACAAGACAGATAAGTGATTTAAGTACACAAGTGGTAAATTGGCGATGGATTAATGTTAGGTGTAAGACAAAGTTTGAGGCCTTTCTTAGGGGAGACAGCATTTGTTGAAGAGGTGTTATCAAATCTGAAGGTAAAGTTAGAAATAACCATGGTTTCCACAAAATTTATCAAAACTTTGCAATTCTTAATGTTTATAACAGGAATGTACATCCATTTTAAACTATGGGCTGAACGCTTCTGACAAAAAGCTATGAAATATAGATCTTTTTGCACTAATGATACATTAAGCTGTTTAGAATTAAATCAGTTCTAACAAATAATTTAGTAACTGTTGGTAAATAAGAACTTACCTAATCCCCTGTTTTTTGCAATCATATGTTTATAATGCTTTTTTTTGGATCTGTGGATTTATTTCCCCAAAAACTTACAAGCCATTGGACTTATTTACATTCAGGCCGATTGACAATTCCTATTGTATAAATATTAATACATTTATTGCTCTCAAAACTCACATCATTCAGAGTCAAATACCACTTGATGACATGGAGAAACAAGTACTCTGCAAAAAAAAACTGGAAGTCATTTAAAATAGAATAAAAATTTTACCACTTCCAATAGCGCAATACGAGTATATGCATATTTATCATATCCAAAGAAATATTTTTATACCGCATCCACTTTTGTTGTAAGAGTGGGACGAATTTACAATTTACTACCAAGACATTTAAAATGTTTTTAATTATATCGTGATTCTTACAAAAGGCACATTCTGCAACACTTTTAGACTTTCCTATAAAATTTTATTTTCAACTAAATTGTGAGCAGCCTTTATTACATACCGATTATCTTACACTTCCGGATTATATACCGATTAACCTCTAAATTATTATTATTTCATATTTTTTTTTTGTTTTTAATAATCACACCTTCTTTAAAATTATATTATATTTTTATAATTTTATATTTAATTTTTATTAAGTGTTATTTTTATCTATGTTATTGGGCAGATTAAATCTAATAGACGAATTGTTGCATATTGTAATTTACTTACAATTGGCCGGAAGGCTTTAAATTACAAGCCCAATAAGTAAATAAATAAATATATAAAATCTAAACAAACTCGGTAGTTCTTTTTAAATTGAATTAAATTTAAATACTATTAATTTGTTTAGATTCAACTGTCACATTTGATCACATTTGATAGTAACACTATTTTACGGCCTAATTTTGGTCTGAAAATCTAATTAAAAAAATGAAATAAATAAAAATGAAAAAAATTAGTACCCTGCAAAAAAAAAAAAAAAACTGAAAATCGTTCAAAATATAACAATATTTTCATCATTTTCCATAGCGCAATATATGGATATTTATCATATCCAAAGAAGCATTTTTATGCCGCTTCCCAATGTAAGCAAACACGGTAGTTCTTTTTTGAAATGAAAATTTACTAGAAACGTTGTTTTTCGATCGAATTACGGTCTGAAAACTTTGATGCAAAAACGAAATTTTTTTGGTTAAATAAAAAATGACACCAAAATATCTAGTTTTCATTGTGTTTCATTCTCAAGGAAATGTTAAGAAGACATACCACAAAAAAACCGCTTCCTTCCCATGACAAACCTATGTTTTACCACTTTGCTCTAAAAATTGCTATGAATTTCAGTTTCCGCCGAAGCACATTTTTTGCTAACTATACTTTTGAAAGTTTGTAAGCAAAAAAAGGGCATATAGAAGCAAAATATATCATTGTAGGCAGCATTGAAAGCAGTTATAGTGGACCAGCATAAAGTTAAACTGGCTCTAAAGCCTGTTTAAAGGCTCTAAAGGTTGACCGATTTGAAGCGTACATATAACCCAAACTATGGACAGAAGTCCAAACTAAACTAAAACGTTCTTTTTATACCTCCAGCTGAAAGACTGTAACCAGAAGTATCCTTCGACCAAATGTATTTCACCATTGGACGACGTTCGTCTGTCTGTCAAACCAGATCGTCTTAAGATTAAATTAAAGGGTTATTTTTATACCTTCAGCTGATAGAATGTAGCCGGAAGTATTCTAAGACCAAATGTATTTGACGATTGAGCGACGTTCGTCTGTTTGTCAAACCAGACCATCTAAAGATACAACTAAAACGTTTTTGTTATACTTTTAGCTGAAAGAACGTAGCCAGAAGTATCCTTAGATCGAAAGTATTTCACGATTGAGCGACGTTCGTCTGTCTGTTTAGCACGGTAGCTGGCTGACTGGTAGCCACGATAACTGACGTAAATTTTAAGGTAATTTTATAAAACTTGGCATAGCCTAATATTTTTTCAAGGCGACAGCCGCAAAAACTTGAATAAAATAATTATTAATTATAGAGCTTAGCAAAATACAAGGAAAAGCTATCACGTCCTTTCTCTTACATCTCTTACTAATGATCGCTTTAATCCTATAATCTTAGGTGCATATATTTATATTTAGTTTCACTAAATTCTGTCAAATTTAGTGTACGTAAGGAGAGCATTAAGTTTGGCTTCGTGTTGTCAAGCCTCTCCGATGCAAATTTGCAGATTTTTTTTTTCAAAATTCAGACTTTTTTTCGGCATCTTCTAATTAGCAGACGAAGATTTCCATCTGTTGTTAAAATTCGATAAAAATTGAGTAACTATACCCCTTCATGTACCTGCCACCTTTTGGATTTTGTAATGCTTAGAAAAATTTAAAAAAAAAAAATCGACCTAAAACTATATCCTTGCTGATATCATTTACACAAATTGCTTAATACAACCTTAAATATTCCTAAATTCATATCTTCCATTCAATTGCGCTGAACGAAAATAGATTGCATTGCCACGCCCTTTACGGTACCACACATACAAGTAAGTTTTTCCTCTATTATTACTAGTGGGAAACTGCAGTTCTTTTAAAGGTATAAAAACAGGGTTGATTTTTTTCCGTACCCGAATACTATTTTTAATTTACGAGAAAATAGTAAAAAATTTAATATAATATCGAAGATATAATTTTTTTTAATTTATCAGTAACAATCCTCCTTATTACGACGCCCTATTAAAAAATGTCATTTAAAGGTATAAAAACAGAGTTGATTTCTTCCCGTATCTGTAAATTTCGACTGTATACTATATTTAACTTACGAAAAATATTCAAAATTTTGGTATAAAATGGAAGATATTGAATGTCTGAATTTATCACTAACAATTCCTATAATTAGGTCGGCCTATTTCAAAAAAAAAAAATCATTGAAAGGTATAAAAACTGGGTTGATTTATTTCCGTATCTGTATATTTCAACTATATACTACCTTTAATTTAGGAATAAATAGTAAAAAATTTAGTATAATGTGGAAGATATTAAATGTTTGAATTTATCAGTAACAATTCCCATAATTAGGGTGGCCTATTCAGAAAAAAATCCATTGAAACAGAGTTGACTTCTTCCCGGATCTATATTTTTCAACTACATAGAAGTTCAACAGCGAGTTTTGTGGTTACTATTAAAGTAATGGAACTGACAAATTTGTTGTCACCAATCCTACGTTGCTTCTGCTCAAACTTTAACTTGAGACATTTAACCCCGCAGTCTATTATCAAAAAAAAAGGATCCGTTTAAGACATTTCTGCCAAGTTCATTTACTTTCATCTATTATTTAAATATGAAATCATCATGCTGGAAGACGATGTAATACGTCTTTTCCACAATGGCTTGAACTAATTCACTTATTATTCCTCAAAAAAAAAAGATATAAATTAACAATAAATGAAATTTTTGTTTGAGTATTGCAATCAAGTTAGAACAGTTCAAAATTATATGCAAATCAGAACGAAATTGGAAATTACTACAATATATAAGGTTATCCATTCAGCGAATTTAAAACCAGCGGTCTGGCAAGCCTGTCAGCTGTTAAGTACCTTACATCTGAAGTGTTATTTATTAAGTGAGAGATTTGTCGTTTTCAAATATGAATCGTTTAACAACCGAAGAACGCGTAAAATAGTTAAAACTCACTGTAAAAGTGGTAAAAGTGAAATAAAAGTTGGATTGAAATCATTGCTTTATGTGTGTCTCATTTAATTCTACATGACAACAAAAAATGGATAACCCTGTATACTATAAAGTGGATATTTGGGTATATTTCAAAATTTGCTTAACTTTTCGTGTAGGCATTTTGACTTTATCTTTATGTGTATAAAAACAAATTCCTTTCCATCTCATGAATGAGGTGTGGGAGAGCTTTTCACGTTCAGTGAACTTACACGCATTCCATTTTTGGACTCACTCAACTGGACTTACAGTTTAACGACGATTCCAAACGCCACAGTTTGAGAATTCCAAACGACACAGTTTCCTAGACTTGTCAATTACTCGACTTAAATAATGCGTCGAACGTAGTTAATCCTTCCCATGCCTTGAATTTTTGGAAAATTAAATGAATTCTATAAAGGAAAATAAATTATGAATTATAAATTACGAATTGAATTGAATTTTTGGGAAATTGAGGTGAATTGCATTTAATTAAATTATATTGTTCCGAATTAAAATTGCATTATATCAAATTGCACTGAATTGAGTTGAAATACCTTGAATTTCCAGTATCAAACAATCTGTAAATATTGTAAATTGCAAAAATTATAGGTATTTATTTGCCTGTGTAAAGGCCCCTTCAAACGACCATGTAACTATAAAAACCCCTAATTTGTAACGCCCATATGGTAATCCAGGGGGCAAGGCAAATTAAAATCTGTGAGATATTTGTTCTCTTTTTCCGCCAGCCTCCAACCGAACCACTACGCCAGCCGCTCTCAACATACGAATAAAACCTGAATTAATGTAAGTTAACCGTTATCTTTCCCTCTTCTCCAGTACGAAACCCCCTCGTAAGTATACACATCCCGCTAAGAACCCAAGTTCCTCCGCAAAATCTCCAATCTCTCTCACGGAACGTAAGTTCCAAATTAAATGTTCAGACCAAATCTGACAGATTTACACTCTTGCAATTGCATTTTACATAATGGTGGGTGGTTGCGTCTGGGATTGAAGTTTCGTTCGTAACATCTAAATGGTAGACTGAAGTGGCATAAATTTCTGTACTTTGTATTACTTATTATAATTCTGTTCTACAGTATTCTAAAAATGTATTCACCGTATTGATTTACATCGAATGTATTTCAAAGTAAATATCTTGAAATCTTAACAATCTGCGGCGGTGATAAATTAATAATCGATTAATCGACTAAAAATAACCGATCAAGCTGATTAAACAAAATCATACACCAATAAAAATAAAAATGCTGAACCAAAATAAATAATAGTTTTTCACAAAGTCTTTGGTTTCCGGTTGACATAAAAACTGGTTAACCGGTTTTCGGTTAAGGAGTAAACCGTCCTAGTCAGAACGAACTGGAACATTGCCCTGAAATATTTAGTTTTGTATGTCTACATTGTTTTACGTCTTTAAACAATGAGGAATGAGGTTCGATAAATCGAATACCATTGCTTAAATCCAAAGGCTCCGATTATTTAAAATTGAGTTGCAACAAAATGTGCCAAAAAAACCGGTTCCTTAGAAAAAAAGAATAGAAATTGGCATACGTAATTCTCCTATACTCGGACATACTTTGACGAAAAAAACTTGGAAACATCTTAGCATTTCAAGACAGATTTGAGACCATGTTTCCAAAAATTTATTTTGTGTGGATTTGTGTCAAAATTGGCGGTTACTAATACCGTTTTTATTGAAATCTAGTCCTCAAAATCGTCTTAAGGGTAATCGTTAACTCTTGACCTAAAATGTAGTAGATTCGTTTGTGCCTTTTTGAAGATGCGATACTTTTGCCTAGAAAAGGCTAATATAAAATTCGCGAAATCTATCAATTAAACATATCTCTAGATATTTTTATGAACAGATAAGTTTCCTATTTCAAAAAGTATTCGTAAAATTGGCGATCAGTACCAACGAATTCTCAGCTAATGACTTTTAAATGTTTTTTTTTTTTTTTTTTGGAACTACAAGTCTTTAAGAAAGGTTGACTACTTTTTTAGCCCCACTTTCACATTTTTACAATAATGGTTTTGTTTAAACTCCTTACTCTCGGGCCACAAACTTTTTCCTACACCCAACATTGTAGCTCGTGCAACATTCCAACGCATTCATCTCAAAAAAAAAAAACTTGAGTGAGCACCACTGACTATTTCACCAGTGAATTTTTCGCCAAACCAAACTGGGTAAAAACGAGAATTTACAGACGATTTGTGTAAAAAAGGTAACTTAAAACTTAAAATTAAAAAAATATATATATAATAATAATAATAATAAAACGTATAAAAACCATTTTGTTGTGCACGCAATCATGGATTCGGGTTTGAAATATTTTCAACTTTTGGCAAGTAAAAAATTACAACTTGCTGTCTTTGTTGCTTGCCACACCAATCGATGATGCTGAAGCTTAAGCTACGGCCGATGCGGTTGCTGGCGCTGCTGCTGTTGATGATGGTGATGTTAATGATGACGATGATGGACGGGCGATTGACTACTTTCACATTGGCAGGCTGGCTGGGCTGGCTATACAAATTATGGTACATAGCCATAATTGTGATACGTTTGAGCATACTGGGCCTGTTGTTGAGCCGCTGCAGCCGCTGCCACAGCCGCCGCGGTGGCATGAGGATGGGGCAGGTACGGTAGAGTACCGAAGGTATAGGCCGGCAGTACTGGCGGCGAGTTATTTGACTTCGATGATGAGCCTGTGGGTGAAGCGGCTGGTTTGGCCGGGGGCTTGGGACCCACATTCGAGTTTAAGCGCGTTGGTTTTCTGGTAAATAAGTGAGCTATGTAGTGGGCCACCACGAAAGCTACTGCAGCTCCTAATAAAATTCCTCCCAGGACATCTGACCAGTGATGCCAGTAATCGGAAATGCGGGACAATGCCACATACCAGGCAAACATAATGAAAATGAATTGCAGTAAATGTTTGAGCAACTTGGAAGCACGGGTACTTAAAGCTGCCTGCAGATACAAAGCCAAGTAGGTCATGGAATAGAAAAACACACTGGCATGCGCACTGGGAAATGATTGGCCCACTTGATTCAGTATGGACTCGGTGAAATTTTGTCCCAAACACTGATAATCTTCTATGTAACGGCCGTAGTTAAAGGTGTCCTTGCACGTCGAGCCATCAGGCAACTGAGGTTGACAAACCGCAAAAAAGTGAGGCCTTAAACGACCCACTGACTTCTTGGTGATATGTGTAGCCACCAGGGTCAGAGCCAGACCGAAGAGATAATATCCAATCTGGGCGTAAACCTGCATCAAACGTTCGCCCAAACGACAGCCCTGTTTCGACGATGGTGCCGACGATTTCCGTTTCTCATTAGCTGAAGGTGAAGCCGGTGAAAGTTGCTTGAACAATTCTATGACCATAATCACAGAGCTGGGTATGGACAAGACAATGCAAACCATCAGCAAGACGCTGATGGTGCTTTCACGGTAGGGATACTGCAGTGACTCATCGTTGCAAAAGAAACCACGCTGATGGGGCCGCAGCCATTTGCGCAAGGCAACTTCGCACAGGCAGAGGCCAGCAAATATCAACAGATCAAAGGTGATGCGAGCCAAATTTTTCAAGCGCTTCATAATAGTTTCACCGTTGACCGTAAAAGGAAATTTATTGTTATTTTCACTTGACTTAAGGTCACCGTGGCAAATTCAAAATTTTCCTTTCAGTGTTTGTTAAATTCGTTTTTTTTGTTTCGTTTAAAAAAATCCCGTTTTTTTATTCGTTTCGTTCGAGTTTCTTTCGCGGCGATCTAATGCTGCGCATGCGCACTTGTCGTCATGAATTTTCTTTAGGTTTTCCTCGATATTTTTATTACTCGTTTTTTTCTGCCGCTCGTAACGCGACCACCTTCCCCGTTTGTGACTTCGAAATGACTAAACTTAAGCCTCTTTGCCGTGGCTTAGTCAAAGGTGTCAGTTTTGCGCTTACAAACGCGCGAGTGTATTGTTTCTTACTCAGTTGTGGTAGAATCGCTCTCTTACTCACCCCGTCTGTTGTTGTAGTCAATGAATTGGTATGAGGTTTTTCCCAACCATAAAAAGCCGCTACAGCTACCTAAAGATTGCTGTGCATCAGGGCGGGTGAACATGATGTTGGTAACAAAAGTGTACATTTTTAGAAATCGAAATAGATTGTAGAAATGGATATATAGAACCTGTGAACTTTTATAATTGAAACTCTTAAAACGCTTAGGAGAATAGACGAATTTACAATTGTTTCCACATTCAGCAAGGGCTGAATCAAAGTGTATTAAATTTTCTCTTTTTTTCTTTTGATTTAGTTGACGTTACACAAGCATATTATTAAAATATTCAGTGCCATGAACTATTGGAGGAAGAACGAAGTCATACTAAACATTTTCCAGAAAACACCTCAGTTCTTCTATTTTCTTCTAACGCCTGAAAACGGACGACTCTGGGTTGTTGAATGAGAAAAAAAGTTGGACGGATTTATATCAGTTGAATAAGATATGCGATCGATGATATTTGTTGCGTTTTTAACCAGAAATTCGCTCACAGTGTAGTTTTATGACATGAAGCGTCATTGTGGTGCAAAATCAATTAGTTTTGTACCTACAAATCTAATCTTTTCCGACGAATTTGTGCTCTCAAATGCAACATAACGCCCAGATAATATTATTTATGTATCGTTGGACCTTCTGACAATAAAAAAAAAAACAGTCAGCATTGGTCCTTAATCGACATTAACGTGATTCTTTTCAGTTCCGGCTCAGTTGGAAGGCGCCATTCCGCATCTTGTTGCCAAACCTATGTCTCATCACCACCCTTTGGCTCCTTTGGAAGTTTTCGGGAAAAAATTTATTTATATATACTGTAGACTGCAGTCCATGATAGAGGACGTTTAGGGTGATTTTTTAATAGTAGTCTTAATACAAGACTCAAATTTGCATCATATATTAATTTTTTTATTGGAATTAATAAATTGGTCCTGGCTCGATATCGTTCGCTGTTGATGGTAACGTTTCTTCCACTGTCGTCTTTGAAGAAACATGGACCGATGATGCCACCATCCCATAAACCATACCAGACTGTCGTTTTTTGGGGATGTATTGGTAATTCATGTGAGGCATGTGGCTGTTCATCACCCCAGATGCGACAGTTTTGCTTGTTTACGTATCCGTTCAGCAAGAAATGAGCCCCATCGACGAACTCAATTATTCGATGAAACAGCGGATTTTCATTGAGCTTTTGTAATGCCCATTCACCAAAAATTGGACGTTATGGCAGGCCATTCCATGATGAAATGGCAGAGTATACTGTACACTCTTCACTTTGACAGATGACGTTTGACGCCATTACCAACCAGTGCTGCCAACCTGAAAAACTTAAAAAAACTTAAATAAAAAAACACCCTATACAGTCTTCGTCTACTGTTTTTTTTTCATAGAAAGTACCAGTTAGGGATCTGTGGCCAGTTTTTTTAAGAAACTGAAATTTTAATATAAATAAAATCACAATAAATATAATACAATAAATAAATAAATTCTTTAAATAATAAAAATTGGATTTTAATTTTCATTACATCCACGGCACTCATGAATATAAAGCGAAGGGGAATCATAAAATAATGATTCCCGCTTATGACAACCCTGCGTTAATTTCATTGGTGATTATGCAATTTTTCGCCATTTCCCTATTACAAGTTGTGATGAATATTCGCCTCTTTGAATGCTCTTTTTTGCTGGGTGCTTATAATGAATTTTATGAATGTGGGGACATTCATACTCGTCAGCGACCTTTACCCGATTGAGTTTTAGAAACATAGTCAAGTTTTTACGAACTTTTCCTAAACAAACACTGCGTAAAATCATATCAATTGAATTACGAGGCACAGATAGTTGTGCTGCTATCTCTTTCAAACTTAAGTGACGATTTTCAATTCTTATTTCTTTCTTTTCATCGATATTAACTTAAGTTGCAGACATTATTGTACGACCAGAGCGAGGCAAATATTTCACATTTTCATCAAATCACATCTGGATCGGTTGTTTATTCTATAACATTTTCAGCGATTCGAAATACGAAATTCCATTTTCAGTACAAACCAAATTCTCTGCCTATGTTTCTATCCATTGTAAAAACCTAAAAAAAAAATACCTGAGATGAACAGACAAAATCGAACACTGCATGCGGACAGAATGACATATAGCGCTCAATTTCCACGTCAGTATAGAGGACAACATTTTAACAGTTGATTTGGGCGTACTTGTGTGTACATAAATGACATAACTTTGTAGTAAAGCTCATTTTTGGGCAAAATATAGGTAATATTTAAATCTTTCAAGCGCTTCCCGTAGAAGATGTCTGTGGAATTTAATTCAACATTATACTACATTCACCGATATAGTTCTAAGGAAATGATCGGTAGTTTGGTGGGAAGGCTTAACTCAAAACAAAGAAAAGCTGAAATCTGAATTCACCTTTCGGTACCCTTCATACAAAAAGTAGCCACTGTCCTTGATACTATTTGTTAACTAATTGTCGCACGACAATTAGACCACCACACGATCATTGCCTGGATGTGTTTGACGAACACCTTTAGCAGTTGAGTAATCAATAAGTTTAATAAAAGTTCCCCAAACTGACGTTCGGCATCTTCGGTATCATCCCACTGAAACTCAAAATGTTATTCTTCCCGCCAAAATGTGCACATTTTATCACTTTTCACTGATCATGTCTTTAGGATCCATAAAACATATTTATTTTTCATACCGGATTGATTTTGAATTTTTTGTGCTGACCGCTACTTAACTAATATCGCTCTATAACAACCATATTCGCCTGATTTAGCATAGTGAGATTTCTGGCTATTCCCCGAACTCAAAATATTACTCTGGGTACATCAGTTTAAGTTGATTGAAGAGGTCCAACGTGAATGACAGTTGTCTCTCTAGGCCATACCAGAAGGTGACTATTGGACATTCTTCGAGGAATGAAAGAAGAGTTGGCATAACTGCTTTGTACCAGGGAGAATACTTTGAAGGCGATCAAATAGATTTTCACAAATAAAGATTAAAAGAAATGGTCTTACTTTTTTGGCATAGTTTGTCATCTGTCCAATTTTGTGCTTATCCTTTTGTTTCTTTAATATGATCCATAACTAAGTTCCCGCTGTTTGTCAATAGATGGCGGCAGTGCTAGTCTATTCTGTAGTTAGCTAAACGTCATGAACCAAGCTTAGGCTTATGGTAAACACACCAGCCTCGACACAATAGTGATTTTCCTTTAACGTCATATTCTTCTGATTTTGTGAATATTTATGGTTTTGTGTCACATAATCGTCATATGTGGGAAGTATTGAATTTCTTCTTTTAATCGAAGCAAATGGCGACTGAAGCTCATCGAGAGCTTCAAACATCTAGAAAGATCCTGCTATAAGTTAAACAACGTGTCAAGATTGGTTCCGTCGCTTTAAAGATGGTGGTTTTGATGTTGGCATTCGCGTGAAGGACTGAATTGATGACATTGCTTGATGGGGATCCGTGTCTGGAGGAGTTTGCTTCAGTATTAGGAGTCATCTACCAAGCCATTTCCATGCGTTGGGAATGATTCAAAAGCAAGGAACTTGTGTTTCTTGTGAGTTGAAAACAAGGGTCATTAAGCGTCGTGAACAACTGCGACAAAAAAAGGAAGGGTTTCTTCATTGTATCGTAATGGGTAATAAAAAATGGATTCATTACAGCAATCCGAAAAAAGAAAGTTTCTACGTCATCGCCTCGGCCGAATATTCACGCTGCAAAACTTATGCTCTGTATTTGGTGAGACCAGGTTGGTGTTATTTGTTACGAGATGTTGAAACCAAGTGAAACCATCATTGGGCATAGGTATCGACTTCAGTTAATGCGATTCAGCCGAGCTTTGCGCGAGAAACGCTCACAATATGCGGAGAGGCACGAACAAGTGATTCTGAAGCATGACAACGCTTTGCCTCACGTGACTAAGAACGTTAACACTTGTTCCGTTCGATGGCACAAGGCCTAGTTGACCAGCAGTTCCACTCATATGACGACATCAAGGAATGGTTAGATTCGTGGATAACCTTTAAAATGAACGGTTTTACCATGACGGAATTCGACTTTGCCAGAAAGGTGGGGAAAACAGTAGCTAGGGATGGATAAATCGTTATAAAGTTGAATTTTTATAAACTTAGTTGCGCACCTGTAATATCTTCAGTTCTTCCTCTGAGGAGCAAAACAATTTTTGTTTCTTAAAAAATTTCCCAAAAATTTTTAATAATGTAAATATTTTGCTTTACTTTCTAAGTGTTGTTTTTTAAGTTTCAAAATTTAATTATGTCATTTCACACGACACACATTGAAGTACAAAAAATAGTACTGATTTCATAAATTCCATCACAAACAGCAATAGTTTGGTTGCTGTTTCTGCTGCTCTTTTCAAACTAACTTAACAACCTCTCCATAAATAAATATTATTAAACACCCAAGACGAGAAATTCTCTCTGCTGGTTTAGCAGAAAATCTCTGTTATTTTTACACGGCAACGTGATGACAGCTCATGCTAGAAATACCCACTTTTTTTAAAGATAGCAGGTTGGCTGCTCGCTCTCGTACTACAAACAAGTTATTACTTAGGTTACTTGCTAGTTTAGTGATTTGTTGTTGTTGTTGGTATTGTTATTGTATTACAACAGTAGTTTGACCCTGTTGTTGTTGTTGCTGCTATTGTAGTTGGTCTCAGACTCAGGAACACAGACTTCTTATTTTTAAGTCCGGTGTTTGGCTCATCAGCTGTTTTCTTTAGGTTTCTGGTGTCGATTCTAGGCTATGGGTGATTTCTCAAGTCATTGTTTTTATTTATGTTTTTGTCATTCTTTTTCGTGAATTCTGTTTTTATTTGCATTCCTGCGAATTGCATTCGAAATGAATGTGTTTTGTTATTTGATTGAATGGAGTTGCTTGCCATGACTACAGGTAGACGTAGGCAAATGTGATTCAGTTGGCAAGAGGATGTTGTTAAGGATTTTACCATCAGTATGTTATACTTTTGTCCTAAAAAGTGGTCAGTTTTTATCTTAAGAAATAAAGATTACATTAATCTAGGTTTAACTAATTATGGCTTTAGCTAGTTATGGGCTCATATGATCCAGGCTCTCGAATTAATAGTATGCTCTCCTCATTCGGCTTTGTTCAATTTCTTTATTGTTAGTGAGACACATGAGTACGGCTAGAAGAAATTTAATAATAATTTGCATACGAAGGTGGTCCCATAACTAGCTGACCTAACAAAGAAGACACAGAAAAGTAGGCAAAAATGTTCTTTATTTTTCAACATAATCTTCTTTTAGCCTGATACATTTTTTCCAACGATATTCAATAGCTTCTATACCCTGTTTGTAGTAAGAACTGCCTAATTTCTTAAAACAGCCCTCAACCACAGAATTCACTTCTCCATTATTGACAAATTCTTTACCACCGGCCTTATTTTCGAGTTTGAAAATAGAAAATAGTCCGAGGGAACTAAATTTGGGCAATAAGGTGCGTAATGAAGCAATCCGAACTTTTCGTGCAGTACGAGGTGATTATAGTCGTCATAATCGACCTACTGTGCAAGAAATTGGTAAGATTATAAAGAAATTTGAGGAGGCTGGAAGAGTTACAGATACGGTCAGGCCTGGACATCATCGCAATGTATGCACTGGCGAAAATATCGCTTCTGTTAGGTGAAGTTTGGCAGGTAATCCGAATTTGTCGAATCTTCTCAGCAATTGGGTCTATGTTACGGCTTATTATGGAAAATATTGCATTTGGATTTGCACCTCCATTCATATAAGCAACAATTAAAGTCGGCTGACCATTCACAACGCCGTAGATATGCTGATTAGGGGCTACAGCCACAGGTTTTCAATGCCGATATTTCAAACAAAATTTTCTTCAGCGATAAAGCTTATTTCTCACTCCCATATGGGGCTAAGTGAACCCAGAAGTGAGTGTGGAAAAACCATTGTATACAGAAAAAGTGATGGTTTAGTGCGTCCTATGGCCTGGAGATGTCATTGGGTTCATATTTTTCGAAAATGACGCTGGACGAACACTAGCGCCAATTCAAAGCGCTCTGGCCGTATGATTACCGACTTTTTTTTGGCTTGCAATTGAAGATTATGGCGATCTGGCGATATGTGATTTCTTCAAGATGGTGCCACGAGTGGCACAACACTACTGACTTTGTTGCATGAAGAGTTTCCAGAAAGCATAATTTCACGTTGTGGCGACGTTAATTGACCAACAAGATCATGCGATTTGACGCCATTTGAATTTTTTTGTTGGTCTACGTCAAAGACTGTGCTTGCACGGATAATTCCAAACGTTGAAGCATTTGAAAACTAACATTGGTCAAATTATCGCCGAGATACTGCCCGAAATGTGTAAAAAACAGACGAAAACTATTTCAAAATGATCCAATGCTACCAACAGTCTAGACGCGGTCAGTTAAATGACATTGTATTATTATTGCGCAACTAAATTCCCGCTGTTTGGAAATATGTGGCGCCAGCTGTAAGTGCTGGTAAGATTCTGCCACAAACTAAACGTCATGAGCCAAGTTTAGGCGTATGATAAACATACCGCCTTGACACAATAGTGATTTTCTTGTGACGTCATATTCTTTTGCTTGTGTGAATATGTATGATTTTGTGCCAAACAATCGTCGTATTTGCTTCTTTCAATCGAAGAAAACGGTGGCTAAAGCTCATCGAGAGCCTCGAAATATTTACGGAGATGCTGCTTTAAGTCAAACAATGCGTCGAGATTGGTACTTTCGCTTTAAAAACGATGATTTTGATGCTGGCGACCGTTCGCGTGAGGGAAGACGGAAATCCTTCGAAGACACTGAATTGACGGCATTGCTTGATGGAGATCCGTGATAAACCCAGGTAGAGCTTGTTTCGGTATTAAGAGTTACCTGCCAAGCAATTTCCAAGCGATTGCTTGCGTTGGAAATGATACAAAAGCAAGAAACTTGGGTTTCCTATGAGTTGAAAACAAAAGTTGTTGGGCGTCGTTTGTTTGCCTGTGAATAACTGCTTCAGCGACAAAAACGGAAGGGTTTTCCCCATTTTATTGTAATGAGTGATGAAAAATGGATTCATTACACCAATATAAAGAAAAGAAAGTCATGGGGGCTGCTTCTATGTCGTCGTCCCGGCCGAATATTTACGGTGCGAAAGCTATGCTCTGTATTATTTGGTGGGGCCAGGTTGGTGTTATTTGTTACGAGCTGTTAAGACCAAGTGAGACCATCACTGGGGATCAGTATCGACTTCAATTAAAGCGATTCAGACGAGCTCTGCGCGAAAAACACCCACAATATGCGGAGGGGCACAAAAAAAGTGATTCTTCGGCATGACAACGCTCGGCCCCACGTGGCCAACCCCGTTAAAACCTATCTGGAAATGCTGAAATGGGAAGTCTTACAACATCCACCATATTCTCCAGATATTGAGAAGTCCGATTGTCAGTTGTTACGTCCGATAGCACACGGTCTGGATGACCAGCATTTTCACTCATATGACGACATCAAGGAATGGCTAGATTCGTGGATAACCTCAAAATATAAACAGTTTTACCATGGCGGAATTCGAGCTTTGTACGAAAGATGGAAAAAAATAGCGATGATAGCGATGGGCAATACTTTATATGGATCATTTGTAAACATATTTTCGTAATAAAGTTGAATTTTTATAAAAAAATAGCGAGACTACATTAGGTGCCTATGTTTCATAAGTCCAAGCATCATAATGAAATAAAAGTTTCACAAAAATCATAGCTTTATACATGTTTTATTTAACTTTGCTTTTGAAGCCAAAAAATTGATAATGCGCGTAATTTCACTGAGTGTAAGAACCTCTCCCATATCTCATTCATAGGGTGAAAGTGAATTCGTTTTTTTATGAAAAATATGATATGAAAAATATGAAGAATACATCGGTTAAATCCATTTATGTGGGAGGCATAGAAATTGCGTGGGCCCATTTATAATAACAGTCTACCGTGTGGTAAAATATTAGACTGTGCTAAGTTTTAAGAAGTTATTTATTGTGCCTACCAACCAGCCAGACAGATGGACATCGTTCGATCGACTTAAAAATCCTAAAATATGCTTGGTCAAAAAAATACGACGTACGTTAAAAGCTTCCTTCTGGGTTAACCGGCAATGGTATGAGACCCGTTAAATCACGCGTCTGTCCAATTTTGGGCCTTTTCGTTTGATTCTATTCACAGCATTTTGTCCACAATCACAGTATTGTTTAATTACATGTTTAAGAGTAATGTTCGTGCTTCCTATTTTTGGAATCAAATGTATGTGAGTTTATATGGCATAATGACGTAGATTTCCTTTTTTGTATAATCAAACCGCAGCGCTACTTTGTGCTGACGCAATTAAATGATTCGTCTGGGGGCAAACATTTGCATTATGAGAAAGTATCAAGAATTACTTAGCATTGATTCATTCAATCCCATCAAGAAGGTAAGGCGGTCTCATCTTTCTCTAACTCATGACGAGGGGTTTCTCTCTGTCTAAACAAATTGCGCTGCTAGCCATGACAACAAGTTTCTATCAATATGCGATAGCATAGAATACCTGATACTTCTCTGGCACCACATTTATTCGGTATAAGATTTCATCACAGACCTACCAGCCTGTTATTTGCATGAGAAATTTTCCTCAGCAAACATCCATGAAAAAAAATCATCGTTTAATTTATAGCAATGCATCTCGCTTAGTAGGCGACATATGATAAAGTGAGCTGAAGCAGCTGAGCAGCGCACCGTGATCTTTGCGTGTCTAAATATGTTTGTTTACGTCCATTAAACACGCCACTCAAGGTCAAAGGTACCGCTTTTAAGTGTCAAAGAAAACGCTCAAGTTCCGCATTGTGAGTGTGTGTGAGAACTTATTAAAATTGTAAGATTTTCTTAAAAGCAATGAAAATTGATTTATGCACCCTGCAATTGATCTCTTTACGGGAAAGGTCATCAATCTGGAGGCCAAATGTGGTGTCGACAGACAAAAGCATCGATTTGTAATGGAAAATTGTAATTTCATTTTGGACAAGGTGTTGAATAAACTATATTTTAGACAAAATCCTCTAAAGGCTTCAATGGAAAAGACTTAAATTTTAAACAAAGATCTTTTTAAAAACCTTCCCTGGCAATGAATGAGAATGTTGTGTGCAAGTGTTGTTTTCAGACAGCGTCAGGAAAGTTCAATTCAGCTTCGTTCTGGTTTACATTTTCTAATTTTATTTAATATGTAGTTCATCAAAAAGTTTGATTTTGATCAATAATTAAAACGTTCACTTCATGCTTCAATTCTCATCGTTACTTTATCGTTATGAAACAGATATTTGGCTTCAGGAAGCTGAAAACTCGTTATAGTTTTTTGGAGTTCAGTTCAGTACAGTTCATCCAAAATGAGCTAATTCGATTCTTTCCAGAAAGAAATGTATGACGATAGTGTGAAACAAAAGTGAAGTTAAATAAAACACATATAAAGCTATTATTTCTGTGAAACTTTTATTTCATTATAACGCCTTGACGTTGCCAATAGGTGCGAAATACAACGTCATTTAAATGACCACATCTGGATGGGTTGCAGCAGTGGATCCTTTTGAGATACCACATCGACCAATTTCGGGCGGCATCTCTTCGATAACTTGACGAATGTTAGTTTTCGAATGTTCCAGCGATTGGCGATTATCCGCGGAAATACGTTTTTTGAAGTGGCCCCACAAAAAAAGAAACTAACGGCGTCAAATCGCATAGTCTTGGTGACAAATTTACATCGCCAAAATGTGAAATTACGCTTTCTGAAAACTTCTCATGCAATGAAGCCAAAATCGGTCATACTTTGGGGCTCGTGGCACCGTCTGGTTGAAACCACATATCGCCCGTATAATAATCTTCAATTGCAGACCAAAACAAAGTTGATTATCACACGGTTGTAGTGATCTAAATTGACAGATACTCCAGCGTCATTTAAAAAAAAAATATTGCCAATGACATCTTCTAACAGTCACTTTTTCCGGATGCAATGGCTTTTTTACAATCACTTCTGGGTTCTCCGAGCCACATATCCCACAATTTTGCTTGTTGACGTAAAGTCCGAGTGCGAAATGAGCATCATCGCTGAAGAAAATTTTGTTCCAAATATTGGCATTGAAATCCTGTGGTTGTAGCACCCAATCAGCATACCTACGGCGTTGTGAATGGTCAGCCGGCTTTAATTGTTGGGTGAGTTGGACTCCATATGGGCGAAGGTCCAATTCCAAATGCAAAATACACCATAGTGAGCCGTTAGGTAGGACCAATTGCTAAAAATGTCACGGAATCGACAAATTATTATCCGCTATACCTTCGCTAACACAAGCGATATTTTCGCCAATTCGTACATTGCAATGATGCACTGTTGTGACCACATCAGTAAGGATTTCAGTCTCTTCAAACTCCTGTATATTACCAATTCTTTGAACAGTAGATCCGATTATGATGACCTTAATCACCCTGTAATGCACGAAAAGTGGCTACATTTGAACCAACACTCACTATTTTTAGTATGTTTTCGAAAACTACTAAAAAAGGATCCATTGCTGCAACCAATCCAGAGTTTGGCAAAATCCAAGCATTGTAATGAAATTAAAGTTTCATCGAAGTCATAGCTTTATCTGTGTTTTATTTAACTGTACTTGAAAACGATAAATGGATAACCCTGTGCATCGATTTTATCCATTAATTAAGTGAACATTTGTAACTTTTATAATTTTTTAATAATCGCGCTCACACTGGAGGTTATCCCTCATAACAAAGTGTAAGAGATAGGGAAGCTCTTTACGAATTAACTAACATCGTACACTGATTTTAGTTAATGAATAAATTTGGAATTGTAGAAAACGCGCTGGAAAATGCCTATTTTTCCCATGGATTCAGTTCTTGTATGGACAAGTTTTTCCCACTGAATTAATTTCGCACCCAAGTACGACGTCCTCCAAGTCCATGGTACGGGAAAATGGAAGGCCAATTTCCTTTTTTTTATTCGTTGCAATGAATAGAATCTGTAATTTCTCTTTTTACGACTCGCCTTTATTTGTTGCATTAAATAAAATCTCTAGTTATTCTTTTTACAACTAGCTAAGGCCGTATTTATAATCAATTTATTTTCCAATTTTAGTAATTTTGGAATTAGTCGTCTGTTATAGCCGATTACTTTACTTTTGTCACCTGCTTTTCTTATCAAACCCTGAAAGTACGAATTAACAACGATTTCTTCTCAACTTGCAATTAAATCTCATTTTTGGCAACTGCTGGTAGTGGAAAATGATAATAGTTTTATCCCCCTTCTTCCCTGTTCCACCACCTAAAAGAAAGCAGTTTCAAAACTTTCTTCCGGTCTCGTAAATACCACTATGCTTTCCTACTTCCATAACTTTAGTTTCCATTGTTTGTTATAGGTGGCGCTAACATTTTCATTCCTTTGGTTCCTTCTTTTCTCTACTATAACACTAAACAACCAAAACCCTTATCATCAGTCGCCTCAGCCTTTGTGGGCAATAGTACTAGTTTCGCCCCTTTTATTCTCTGTTTTAATCAAAATCCTGTGCCTTTAATTTTAATAGGTGAACATTTACGTTTTATTTCATAGTTTAAGAATCAGCTGTTTGTTGTCGGTGATGCTACTAATTTTATCCCCTTGCCTTCCTATTTCATCGCATGAAAGTTTGAATTTTCAAAAACCATTTTCATCGCTAACTCTCTCTAGTAAATCAATACACATTCCTAATTTCGTGAGTTTAGTATAAGTGCTTTTTGTTGTAGATGATGGTACCATTTTTGTACCTTTTTCACCCTTCTTTATACCTAACAGGTAAAAATTTTGTAAGACTATTTTGTAAAACTGCCTACACCGCAATCTTTATGTACGCTTCAATTTTGGTGGTTTATAAACCATATTTGACTTCTTGTCTGCGCTGGTCTTTGATCTTGATAATAGTAAACTATTTGTTTCTTTTATATCCCCCCATTTCATCCCCCGACAACGAATTTCTAAAATCCTCCGTATAATCTCCTTCAAGTTTTATTGGAGACTAATTGTCCAAATTTCATGGTCATGGCAGTCAGGCAATTGGTCGCCTCGAAACAGATTTATATATATAAATAGATTTATAAAAAATGTCCATATTACTCTTTCCCAACAACTATGCCATCCCTACCGCATTCAATATTCATCTCACAGTTTTTCAGTTTCCAAATTAATTCAATGTAATCAGGAAATATCTCAGTATTGTAGTTCATCGCAATATATTCATAGAACAATTTTAGCATCTATATGTGAGACATCATTAATATTAACGAACCAACGAAATGATTCAGCAGCTCTGGACTCCTCTCACAAAAAGCTTCCTCCTCTTGGCGCAGATGCCAAGAATTATTGATTGATTGACTGATTGCATGACGTTTACAAGTATTCACCATATTCCATTTCTATGCTTGGAGCCACCAATCAAACGCCTTTCCACAATCGATAGCAAAAACCTTAATGAGCGATTCAAATTTGCACAAACTTCAACAATTTTTGTAACCACTTTTCAATGCATTTTGCAATCAATTCGCATAAACTCTAAGAGGGATTCGTGCCTGTGCATAAGGAAACTTAAATTTGATCACCAATTATGAAAACGTCCGCCGCTTATGGAATATCAACATTTTTCTTTGGAATTTTTCTCGTTTCGTGACAAAACACCAACGGAAGATTGCTGCCTTTTAGACTAATTTTGGGGTTACTTAGTGAGGAAATTCATAAATTCTATTTTGAATCTTAACACTTTTGGCCATTTGCGTTGTTAACTGCATGCGATCGGCGTCAGTAAAGCATTCAAGTTCCTCGCCCATAAAGTAAGACAATCTTGCATGTCTACCGGTTTACGTTTCTGACCATTTTCTCTTAGCCAAAAGCGCCGCTGCGCTCAACACTCAATTAAGTGGCGAGTTTTGTATTGGACTACGCTTGAATGCCATCGATGAAGTGTGTTTGTTTATATGTGTGTGTGCGATTTTGAGTGAGCGACACCAAAAATAAATCAGTGTGAATGGAGGTGGCTTTGATTGGTGATTTAACCCTAAAACGGTCAAGACACTAGCACTTACGTGGGCATCTTTCTTACTCTAACAAAGAGTATTTTAAATAAAGTACTTTTAAAAGAAAGTTGAATTTAAAGGCTAAGGCTTTTGATCTTGTGGATCACTCGATATTGTGCCAAAAGTTGTCATATTACGGAATCAGAGGCAAAGAATTAGCATTATTTAAAAACTATTTGGAGAATCGGAACCAGTATGTGATTGTAAACAAAGAAAAAAGTTCTATGCTTCCCGTTGTACACGGTGTTCCACAAGGCAGCGTTTTGGGCCCTCTGTTATTTAAATTGTATATCAACGACATTAATAATCTGCAGCTTCATGGAAAACTTTTTATGTATGCCGATGACTTGTGTTTGTTTTATCCGTACAAGGAAAATTTAGTTCTGAAAATAAACGTTGAACGTGATGCAGAATTGATAACGGAATTTGCTCGTTTAAATAAATTAATGTTGAACGCAAACAAAACCAAATTTATACGATTTAAACCGCAATCGCACAGGAATCATAACGATTGTTCAATTTTTGTAAATGGGCAGGAAATTGCAGAACTTGAAACCATACAGTATTTGGGAATTAAAATACAAAGTTTATGTTTATGTTTTTAAAGCTATTCATAACATGGGACATTACACGATTTCTTTTCGAAGAGTTGGTCATGCATTCAACACCCGAAACAATAGTGATATATATCCAGTCAGATGTCGGTTGGAGAAAACAAAGCAGAGAATTGAGTACTTGGGTAGCATTGAATACAATAAATTACCGCATATAATAAAAGATTTGCAGTCGATTTCCTTCTTTAAAAAAAAAACACTGAAACAATACTTGTTTGATAATATTGAGATGCTTCTTATACAACTGAAAAATTGTTTGTTTTTTTCCTTTTTTATAAAAAACAAAAATATTTCTATAATGCATTGCATTCCATAACGATTAAAAAACAAACATTATTATTGTTGATTATTCTATGTAAAATATAAGTTAACTGTCAAATTGTTGCTAGCTAGCCTCAATAATGATCTAGAGGCGCTGAGGCAAATTTATATTGTAGTTGTTTGCTAGAAAATTGTTAAAAATAATAATAAAAAAAAAAAATTAAAAAACATAGTTTTTGAAGAAAGAAAGAAGAAAATACTCTTAGTATCATTCCGAAGAAAATGCTTTCGAAAATATCTTTCAAGAAGTTACTTTGCCTCAAAAAAATTTTACTTAAATAAGGTATCATGTGCTATATTATGCTTCAGAAAAAGTAAATTAT
The DNA here is from genome assembly GCA_019455685.1 of Philornis downsi. Classification (NCBI taxonomy): domain Eukaryota; kingdom Metazoa; phylum Arthropoda; class Insecta; order Diptera; family Muscidae; genus Philornis; species Philornis downsi. The sequence goes on along the minus strand of JAHXMU010000136.1, from coordinate 7,987,981 downwards.
AAAGGGCGGGTAAAAAGAATCCTTCAAAAGAAGTAAATATTAAAGAAACGTCTATTAAAGAAGTAGCAAAAAGAAGTATTGAAGGAGAAAGTACATATTAAAGAAGTGCCTATTGAAGAAATTACCTTATAAATAAAATATATATCATTTTTTTGCACAAATTAACTACTGAAGAAAATATATTACTAAAGAAGTACATTTACTGAAGAGTACACTTTAACGGACGTTTAAAAGAAGGGAATATTAAAAAAAGTACCTTTGGAATAGTTAACTTTTGGCCTGAAGTAACTTTTCGAATAAGTACCACTTTGATGAAGCACCTTTTAAAAAGTGTACCTTTCAATGAAAGTGCCTCATACAAAATTTGCATTTAAAAATGACATCTAAAAGAGTACCTCACCTTTTTTGACAGAAATACTCTTTAAAGGAAGTAGCTTTCAATATTTTTCACAAAACGCGTTCCTGAACAAAGGGCCTTCTAAAGACAACATCTTTAAAAGGAAGCAACCTTAAATACATGGGTTTTCAAAGGAAGCTTTTTCCAAAGGAGCTTTTAAACAAGTAACCTTTGAAGAAAGTACATTTTAGAGGAGGTAATTTCTGAAAAATGTATCTATCAAAGAAAGCAGATTTTGCAAAATAACACTTCTTAAATAACCACCCTTCTGAAAAAAGGAAAACATTTTGATGGGAAATCTTTCAAAAAGTATGTTTGAAAATTGTAGTGAAAAACTATATTTTTAAAAAATACCATTGGAAAGTGTGACTTTTAAAAAGTTATCTCTTAAAAAAGCAGCTTTTGGAAAAGAACCTTTAAAAAAGATGCCCATGAAAAAAAATTACACTAAAAAAAAAACCTTTCAAAAAATAACACTTTCAAAAAAAAAAAAAAAAAAACAAAATTTTGAAAATACCTTTTGAAAAAGTACAGTTTAAAAAAACTACCTTTTAAAATAAATACATTTTGGAAAAAATACGTTTTGAGAAAATTATCCTTTAAAATAAGCACATTTTAGAAAAAGTACGTTTTGAGAAAAGTACCTTTTATAATAAACATATTTTGGATAAAGTACGTTTTGAGAAAAGTACACCTTAAAATAAACACATTTTGGAAAAAGTACGTTTTGAGAAAAGTACCTTTTAAAATAAA
>JAHXMU010000136.1:7835514-7977923 GCA_019455685.1 Philornis downsi | reverse complement strand
ATCGAATTACGAATTACTTTCTCGCTAGGAGGCGCATGTACTTAATTACGTGGCGACCAGAATAGACATCGTTGTCTATTATACGCCGTACGTAGAAAATAGTCCTAAGCGCTTCTTCTCTAATTTGTCACACCAAGTTTTAACAGCATTTCGCCGTTAACGTCTCCTGCGACGCTTTTTTCGCGCTGAAGTACTTGGGTCCATTCCCAAGCTTTTTAACATAATTGAATTACAAATTACTTTCTCGGTAGGAGGCGCAAGTACTTACTTACGTGTCGATCAGAATAGACATCCTTGTCCATTATACGCCGTACAACAGCATTTCCTGTGGACATGTGGTTGCCCCCTTCAGCGGCGCTTTTTTCATGCTGCAGTACTTGGTTCCATCCCCATAACATGACCTAATCAACGCAATCGTTGCGTTTTGATGCTATTCATTAGTCGACATCGGTCTACAGTTCACATAGCTCATGATTCATAAGAAGCCGATACTCTCCGTTAACGATGATAGGTACATATATTTTTCGGAGAAGTTTTCTCTCGAAAACTCCCAAAACTGTTTCTTCCGCTTGTGTCATGACCCAGGCTTCTGCGTTTTAAAACAAGACGTGTAGAGGATTAGTTTTCTCTCAAAGACTCTCAGAACAGTTTCTTTCGCTTGTGTCATGAGCCAAGCTTCTGCTTTTTAAAGCAACACGAGTAGAAGAGAAGTCTTCTCTCGAAGACTTCCAGATCTAGTTTTTCCGCTTGTGTCTTGACCCAGGCTTCTGCGGTTTAAAGCAAGACGAGTAAAACTATATAAGTAGTGTCACCTAAAGTAGCATTTTTGTTCGTCGAGAAAGGTTTTCGTCATTATAGCGCCTAAAAAGCCCATAGTAACTTCCGCTTTCAGTAATACACTTCTCTTAGTTCCGGAGTCAGGGAAAATGAACTCATTCACCGTTCTAAAGTTATAGTTGTCAACATTCACGGTGCATCTCATAAGAGTACAAAATTCTTTTTGTCGGAACAAACAAAGTTTAGCGTCTAATCCACTTGTGCTGATTCCTTCTCAATGCTTGAGAAGATTGCAGTAATATCTCAGAGTTTTCTGCACATAATGTCAACATCAAAAGCTTATATCCTGCAAGATATGGCTTACGTTAAAGTTCTGTTAACTGCAGATTTCCTCATAAGAACTAGAAGGGATCACATGCCAGGCTATCGCCCTGTTGAAAACTTTATACGGTGTAAAATAACTCACACAGGTTTTCACGTATCTCTGTGCTATCCTACAAAAAACTATTCTACAAAGAGTTATTAGCCTAGCAGGTTTGCCGCTCTTGTAAGGTTTGCCGAATCAGACTTCAGAAAGCAGCTTTGTGGCCGACGAAAGGGATCTGTTTTTTTTTTTCTTTTGAAATCTCTTCAAAGTTGGCGTAATGGGTATATCTCATCACTTGTAGATTTAGAAGATCTAAAAACACAGTTTTAAGTCGAAACATATCAGAAATAGAATAGATTCTGTTAATTCACGTACCCATTCGGCAGAAATTTACAAAGGTGTGTTAAAAATTTTGCATCACTTATTTTGAATACAGGATATAATGCACTTGAATTCAAACTGACGGGATATGTTTGTTGAGTTAAATTGTGTTGAGTAACTTGTGCTTAATTATTATTAACTCATCACCATCGACACTTCCGACACTGGGTCACGAGCATACTCGGCGTCTTTGTTTTTATACCATAATAACGCTATTCTGATCTCCATTTTGCATCGGTGCTGGAAGATGTATTCGTATGTCACTGTCGATAAGTGGCGACAGTTTGTCACTTGTTCGATCTATTAGGGTTATTACTTTATAGCAGCTTTCTCTCTACAATATGAATGATCAGGTTGCTTTCGTTGTCATTGCAGGAGCGGAGCCTGTACTTGCTTCTTAATTTTTGATGTGTTTTACTTCTATTTCAATGTCTTTTGTTGCTTCACTTCTCTTTTTCTTATAGCGTCTTCTGTTAACATGCTTTTCTGCATCGCTACATTGTTGCCATGTATGCAGCATATTTTTCATTAGGTACTCAGCGACTTTATTTGTTGCGTCAGGGTTTGTCTAAGTGTCATATTTTATAACCAAGAACGGTTTATGCTATATACTTAATCTTTTTCACTCTACTCAATCTTGTGCGTATCTGATTCACTTGCGCTGATTCCTTCTCAATACTTGAGAAGATTGCAGTAATATCCCAAAGTTGTCTGCAAATAATGTCAATATCAAAAGCTTATATCCTGCAAAGTATGGCTCACGTTAGGTATCTTACCCGCAGGCGAATATGATGAGAGTAAATGTTGGCACCACGGAATACTCAATCCGTAACACTAGGAGCATGCGTTTTGGTGATATTATCTGCACATAGAAAGGTTACCTTGTGAATATATGATTGCATTGAATTTTTCAATTGTTGGATTAAGAACATCTTCCCTCTAATGTACATCTACTAGGCATTCATAAAATTTATCTTAGATCTTCATGTCTTCCAAACGGGCTTAAGCACCAATCAGGGTGGTAAAAAACACTTCGTCTTACTCTTTACAAGTTCACAGTTAAATTTTTGCTCTTCTGCAGGCCAGTATGATGTCACGGATACCTTAGTTCTTGCCCTGAGTGCATTTTTGCAACTCCTAGATGGCGGGTCATCCATTTTTCCGTTTCAAAAGTAAGGTTAAATAAAACACACATGAAGCTATGATTTCGATGAAATTCTCATTTCATTATAATGCTCGGATCTTGCCATTATGTGTGAAACACAATGTCATTTAAATGAACGCCTCTGAATAAGTTGCAGCAGTAAATCCTTTTGAGTTAGTTTTCGATCACTTTTTCGCACATTTCGGGAGGTATTTCGGCGATAACTTGACGAATGTTGGTTTTAAAATGCTCCAACTTTTGGAGATTATCCGCGTAGAAAAGGTCTTTGACGTTTTCCTCCAAAACAAAAAATGCGTCAAATCGCATGATCTTGGTGGCCAATTGACGTCACCAAAACGTGAAATTACGCTTTCTGGATGCTTCTCATGCAACAACACCAAAATTGGTCATTTTGTATGGTTAGTGGCACCGTTTTGTTGAAACCAGATATCGTTCATTTCAAAATCTTCAATTGCATCTCAAACAACGTCGGTTATCATACGTCCATAGCGCTCTGAATTGACGGAACTGGCTTCTCCAGCGTCATTTTCGAAAAATTACGGCCCACTGACACCTCCCGACCATAATGCGCACCGACCAGTCACTTTTTACTTTCAATCACTTTAAACACACACAGTTGCTTCTGGGTTCCCCAACCCCCATATGCGACAATTTTGCTGTTTGACCTAACCTCCGAATGAAAAATGAACTTCATTGCTGCCGAAAATTTTGTTCGAAAATTCAGCGTTAAAAGCCCGTAGCAGTAGCACCCAATCGCCATATATATGGCGATGTGAATGGTTAGCCGGGTTGAACTCCATATGGATGAAGGAGCAAATCCAAATGCAAATTATGGCATAATGAGCCGTAAGTAAGCGCAATTGCTGTGAACGCCATGGAATCGACATATTGGGATTATCCGCCACCTTTTTATCCGCAGTGAGTATATTGCGATAATGCTCTGGCCTGACCACAACTGTAATGCTTCCAGTCACTTTAAATTTCTTTACCTATGCAATCTTGCCAATTCCTTGCACACTAGGGCGATTATGACAACCATAGTCACCCCGTAATGTACGAAAAGTGCCCACCTCTGAATCACAACTTTTGTAGTTAGTTTTAGCTATTTTTAGGGGTTCTTCGGTTGTTAAGCCATTCCATATTCGTAAATAGCAAACCTTTCAGTAAATAAATAATACTTCAGATGACAGGTATTTAACAGAGAATAGCCTTGTCGGACCGGCAGTTTTGAAACCAGTAAATGGTTGGGTTAGGTTAGGTCTGTGTGGCAGTCTAAATATACAAACTCTCTTAGATTGTACAGTTCATTGTGATATCACGGAAGCTAGAGATATGGATGTTCTTAGTTTCCCCCTGAGCACCTTTAGAAACTCTTAAGTCAGACAATACCTATATCGTCCAGATCTCCTAAGTCCCTAAAGAAATAAGAGCCCAGTGTTGATCCCCTCAGGGCAATTGCAGAGAAGGTGTTCTATGATGTCATTCATTTCTCCATCCCCATAGCTCCAGCATGTCTTCTAATCAGACAGTGTCCTGTCATGACGGATACAAGTAATGAGACAGCAGTGTGGGTGAACGCTTCAGCTCTAGACGAGGCAACATCTGTCTGGTTTAATTACAGCATCGGACAGACGCCCACCTACCATTTGCTGCTAAGTACGCTCCATCTCGCAGTAGAAGCTTCCAATGGCTAGAGGCATACCCACGGACTTAAAACCGGCTGGAGTCTGTAAGGTTGTTCCCAGTCTTGTCAGCTCGTTTGCTCCTCTGCTCTGCAATTCCTTGGTATCTCCCTATGACCTGGCTTCCACATATGAGGAATGTTAAAATGTTGAGGCATCTCGTTAAGAGATCTGCGGCATTTCATGGCTGATATTGAGTTCAGAAAGACAAAAGCTAGGGATTTAATTTCAACTTGACTGTCAAAGAATATGTTAATTTACGTCGTGGTGAGGACGTTATTTTTCAGCCATTGTGAAGCTTCCTTAACAGCCAAAATGCTGAACAATTTCTTTAAGGGATCGGCGGCATTTCAGGGCTGATGTTGAGTTTAGGAAGACAGAATCCAGCGATTTAATGGCAGCTTGACTGTCAGAGAATATGTTAATCCCCATAGTGGTGGTGACGTTATATTTCAGCCATTCTGAGACTTTTTTAAAAACCAAAATTTCGGCATGATAAACTCTTAGCTCTAGGTCTTTGCAGTGGCCCCCGATACCTATTTGGTTATTTAATTTTAAGCCGTCAATGCAGAAAAATCTGATCTATCTGATTATTTAATTTTAAGCCGTCAGTGTAGAAGAAGTTGACGTACAGTCTAGTACGTACATTTCCACGTATCTCAGCCCTGTACTTACATTTATTAAGGACATCCTCCCATCGGACAGAGGTATCTCCTCCGTAAAAATGGCGGACATTTCATCTTTAAATCTTGGTTCTTATTTCATTGAAGTGGCACCAACATTTAAGATGTTTCCTTTTCTAATTTTCATTCCTTTTCTAATGTCCTAATTGGAATTATCAACGACCACAATGCTGGTATAAGAATTAGGTTTCTCTGAGAGATTTCACCTATCTGTTCAGGATTCAACGCAGTTTACATGTCATTTATACTACTAGTCAAACTAGTCGCCTTCTCACTTTAGCTATCACCAGATGGATGCCTTGTGGTACTGCCAGGCAATCGTTACCCTAAGGGAGGAAGTCGTAAGCTGTTTGGAAAATTCTGTAGAGGGTTCCCGTTGCCAGCAAGTCAGTTTGCCCATATTAACTTTGCAATTTATTACGAAAATGGAATATCCAAATGCAGCAGGTCACAAGGAAGCCAATTTTTCACTTCTAACCAGCTATAGCTGCACAATCATGTATTTTTGCAAAATTTGCATTTGTACCATAAAAACTGTATTTGCACACTTCAGATGTACGCACGTAATTGAAAAAACTAACTTGAAATTCCAGTTGACAGTTGAATGTTGCTCAATGTGTGATGCATTTAACACCGGAAGATAAATGGTGGCCATTGGCTTTAATGAATTATAAATTTTCTTTAGCGCGTTCGCGAATAGTTATTAGACAATACATTGGAATTCAGATTTAATCTTATAAGAAATGAATGTGATGTCAAGAGATATTTTATTTTGAAACGTAGGCACAATAAAAATTACTAAAAATACATGAATGGTCTGAACCGACATAAATATACCCTGCTGGCCAGTTACTATGACACTTCAATGGCTTTTAATGGAACTCTTATAAATGAATTCATGTATAATTCCACAAATAAGATGTGCTCTGGAAGTGCAAAGGTACCAGAGTCTAAGAGAGAAAGAGTAAGAGGGAAGAGGGAGGTACCACACACTTTAATAACAGTTTAATAACAATATTGGAAAATTTTAACAAATGAATATTTATACAATAGATATTTTTTTAATTTTTCAAATTAATTCAAACCTTTATTCAATATTACAAAAAATATGTATGGAGTCAATTAAAAATTTTGTTTAATCAATTAACAATTTAACAGCTGAAAAATAAAGTTGCTCTAAATTGTATAATGACAACTATGTAAAAAAGAAACTTGTTATTGCTTCTATACCTTTTACTATGTAATAAAGCAGGAACTGATAAAAAATGAAAACAAATTGCAAGATTTTAACATCCATCAGAATTATATTTTTTAGCACTTTTCATTAAAAACAAAACAACAACAACAAAAAACAAAACAAAACAACCCCAAAATTTTCAAGTCTCTCATTAATCTTTCATTCGACTGGCATAAGATTTCTTGTATTAAATACATACATATTCACCAGAAATATAATATTTAGTTCCCAAGATACCAAAATTACCATATAAAGCTCGTAACATAGTTTGCCTGTTTAGTAAAACGAAAGAAGAAGAAGTTGGCATTATCCAAAATAACTTTCTTTGGACATTTTTCACTTGTAACCCCTTTATGTAACCACTTTACGCGAAGCCTCTCAGTTGTATTAAAAAAAAAAACGCAAAAAACTTCATGTCTGTGTGCTACACATATTCGCGTTCATCTTTATTTCAGTTGACAAGGAACTCTTTGAGTTTTTTGCATGCATACTAGAAATAGTTTCCACCATATTGTAATTACTATATAAGTTATTGCTCTTGATCTTTTTCAAAAATGAATATTCACTTTTCAAAGTACTCGTACTTATGCACTACTATTAATAATAATTTTAGGAAGGAAATAGTTAACAATTTCAAAGAAGAAGTTCCGAAAGAAGTTTCAGGATTTTAATACTATGTATAAGTATTTTTTGGATACTTTTCTATTTTTTACCCAACTTTATTGCAGACCTCTCAGTTGTATTCAAAGGAACGCACAACGCTTCGTGTCTGTGTGTTAGAGTTGACCTCATTTAACTTTAATTCAATAGACATCGGACTTCTGACAGTTCTTGTCTATGTAATGGCGAACGATTTTAAGGTGTTATAATTACCAGTTAGATTATTACATGCAATTTTCTCTATTAACAACAATCTAGCATCTTAATGAGCTTAATAAGTGCAGTATAATACTTTTGCACTGTTAGTGGTTCAATAGAACGAAATACGAAAAAAATTTCAAGATTGTAACTTTGTCCAGAATTACTTTTTTTTATACTTTTTCCTTTAGAACCTTTTTATCTAACTGTCTTATGCTTCTCAATTCCGGTAGAAAAAAGCCTAATTTGTATGTCTGTTTGTTAGATATAGCCTTATTCGTTTTCTATCAGAGTGGCGGGAGAGTTCTGAAAAATGTTACCAACATATCAGAAATAGTTTCTAGAATGTCACTAGTGCTGTGTAAAGTAAAGCAACCGATCTCTTTTATTAACGAGATATACACTTTTTGAAGTTTAATTAATACACGCCAACTACTAATAATACGTAAAAGAAGTAAATAGCGTAACGTAAATAAGTCCATAAAACAAAAAAAAAAACAAAAAATTACAGGATTGTAACTATGTCTAGGATTATTTTTTCTTATACCTTTTTCTTTAGAACCTCTTTACATAATCGGCTTAACCGCACAGCGTTTCATGTCTGTGTGTTAGACATAACCTCATTCACCTTTTATTGGATTGATAAAAAGTTTCTAATAACTTTTGCCAACATAGCAGAGATAGTTTTTCGTGTAATTCAGTTATCTTATATGTGATGGCGAACAATCTGCTTTAACTACGATATACCCACATTTCAAAGCTTAATGAGTACAATCGAAAGTACAGGATTTGCAGACTATTACTAATAATAAGTTCAGAAAGTAAATTGTTAGGCGGTTCAATAAAATAGAAATATTGAAAACAGTTAATAAAAGACAAAAAGAAATTAGAGTTTAACATAGTTTAGAATTGTTTTTGAGTAATTTTGCCATTTAGACCTCTTCACATAAATTAGAAACGCTTTGTAAGAGACCTCCCAGTTTTCGTCTTGAAAATACGTACAATATTTCGTATAAATAATTATCAAATTATTAAATTGTTCTTTTTTTTCCGCTTGGTTTATTTACTATGTTCACATACCATTAAATTCCCGCGGGTAAGATTTTATAAAGATAAGAAATGCAAAAAAAAAATCACAACAGAGTCACATGAAAAGTAAAACCAAACCATGCCAAAATGTACTCTAAACAAATTGCGGCATTCAATTATGTGCTCTGAAATGTTATCAATTTTTTCGCAATTTCGAGCAGCGAAATACAAAAATACGCCTAGAATTTGTTTGCCATAAACTTAAACAATTTAAATAGATTTTCTGGTAACTTTTGGCGGGGTGATATTCAGCTTAATGGTGCCATTAAAAGAAGTGATCATCGCGATGTTCGTTTGTACGCATTGCCCACTCTTATAATTATGGCAGCTTAATAACATTTGCAGTAATTGCGATTTATAATTGAGATTTGCATATTGTTTGTTGATTTTGTTTTTTTGCTCCTTTGCCTCAAATCAGTTTAGTTTTCCATACGGTTGATCTGGCGCGGTTTTATTTGCGGTGGATTTATTTATTTTTTTGCATTTTTCATCCATCCGGCCATTTGCCTGTTATAGAATATCTTTGTGGTTTTTAAGAAACGATTTGATTTCGCCTGGGCGGCCCTTTTGGTGGGGCTGTGGAGGAGTATCTCTCATGTGAAATAAAGTAAAGTGGCACATCTGTCATCGAGTTTTCTTTGATATTCGCTAGAACATGAAACCGAAACGCAAATGGATGCTTTAGTTATAATAAGTACTATTTACTTTGTCGATGATATTGCTATTGATATCAATGAATATCAGTACTAATTTGTTCTCAATTTCAGAATAATTTGAGCCTGTGTTTGGTTTCGTTTGTAGGTTTTATTATGTTGATTGTACGAAAAAAATAACCAGAGGAAGCCTTAGAAGTAATTAAAAGCAAATATGAATGAGTACGAATCGTAATTAGGTTGCGTAATGTATTATAGTTGCTTAACGTAAATGACAGTGGGATGAAATAAATAGCAAATTGCCAGGGAATTAAAAACAATTTGGGCGTTGTCAGAAACTTCTACTGACAGCATGTTATAAAACCTATAAGGACGGTCCCAAAACTAGTCGACCTAAAAAGAAGACCCAAGCAATTTGGGAAAAATTTTCTTTCTTTTTCAACATAATCTCCCTTTCTCTCGATACACTTTTCAATAGTTTCTACACCCTGTTTACAGTAAGAACTGTTAAATTCATTAAAATAGCCATCAACAGCAGACTTCACTTCTTCATTGTTGGCAAATCTTTTACCACCGGACCATTTTTTCGAGTTTGGTAATAGAAAATCATCCGAAGGAGCTAAATCTGGCCAACAAGATGAGTGATGAAGCAATTCAAACTTTAATTCATTAATTTTAATTATCGCAACAGTGGATGTATGAACTGGGGTAATATCTTTATGAAACAACACTTTCTTTTTCGCCAAATGCGGCATTTCTTCCGTGATTTCATCACCTAAACGCTAAAATAAATTAGCATAATATTTGTCATTGAATTTTTTTCCTTTCCAAAGATAATCAATAAAAGTAATTTCATGCCTATCCCAAAAAGCAGATGCCATGACCTTGCTTGCAGATGGAACCATCTTCGCGTTCGCTTGGACATGATTCTCCTATTCCAGTCCATTGCTTTGACTGTTCTTTTATGGCAGTAAACCCATTTCTCATCCATAGTTAGGCGGTGCGGTGAAACATTGCCAAACGCTGTTTTTGCTATATTGAAAGCAAGCGCGGCACCCATCTTGCGCACGGCTTTTTCATCTTTAAATCTTTGGTCAATAAGCGATATATAATACTTTTCGAAATGCCCATTATTTCTGCCAGCTCATGTACCATCTGCCGATTCACACGATCATCCAATATCATATTGTGGATTTTCCTAACCGTGTCTGGCGTAGACATCCCAATTTGTTGACCACTACAGTGTTCGTTTTGACAGCTAATACGACCTTGTTTAGCCTTTGCTACGCAATACTTTACGAAGGAACAGATTCCCTCAGATTATAATGTAGCTGGACTTTAATAATGGTTGGACTGAGTGAGACCTTTCAAATAGAAATCTATAGCGGTGCCCAATTTTTTCCATGTTGACAAATTTATTGAGATCGTTTATTTTGATGGCTCAAGTAAAAATAATAAACAACGTGGCGTGTTGAATTTTAAAAACACATGTTTTATAAGGTTGCCACTTTTTACCAAAATAATACTCAAATGGCAGATCACAACCTTAACAGGGCTATGTCAAAAGGTTTGGTATAATCAATTTCTCAATGTAGATGGACGAGAATAAGTCATAAAATTTCTGGGGGGAATTGAATAAAGAAAATTATTATTTTTTGTTCATTATAAAAGTTAATGTAATGTAATGCTTTTGATTAAGACATTAAGAGAGAAACCCAGGTTTAATCTCTGGCGGTTTTGTTGTGGTGCAACTTAGTAAAGAGACAATGGACTATATATGGGATTGGTTTGGAGTTAATTAATTGAGGGGTCAATTATTAGGTGCCGGGCAGCAATTTCTGGCCTAAAGAATTGACGGTTTTTAAATAATTGTAATTGTAAACATTTTTAAACATATTATCCTTTCAACTATATTCATCTGATACGCTGATTCCCTAACTTCTCCTAAGCCCTCCTAATAATATTGGTTTAATTAAAAAGATCTAGGCGTTTTCCTCTGAATGTCTTCAGTGTGCCATATCTATATATGTATGTATCCAACCGGGTCTTGTTGTACGACCATTTAAAAGCATATACTGTTTATGGACGTAATATAGAATCGAATGCAATAAAAAATCGGTGGCTTTCATGATCCCCATCTATTAATATGCAAGCCAAAGATGAGGCATACTTTGGTAGCTGAATCGTGGAAAATGTTGATAAAATAATGGAAATAGATGAAACTGGTTGACAAGTGAACACTTATTCCATTACCCACGGAACTGTTTAAATAAATAGAAGATAGCTTGAACCCATTTACATAAAACAGGTTTCAAGAAGAAGCTCAATGTGTGGGCGTCACATGATTTATCGAAAAATAACCCTTTGGAACGCATTAACGCCTGTCATTCATTTCTGAAATGGATTGAAATCGATCCATCTTTGAAGAGGTTGGTGACAGCGATTAGAAATGGATCACATATAACATTGGCAAAAAGAGGCCATGATCGCATGGCGGTAGGCTGGGTCGACGATCGTCAAGCCCTGATTAAATTCCAACAAATTTTACATTATTTTGTTGGTGGGATTGGATGAGAGCCATCCACTATGAGGCTAAATTAAGAATATAATGTCAAAACACTTACCAGACAGAGGTGGACGATCGATCAGAAACGTCTTTAATTGTTCAATAGGAATGCTGTTAAGTTCCGTCAAGACAATGGACAGGACAGACAGGAGACTCTCATATACTTAACGAAAACCCAGATATCTTGTCGCTTCTAGGATGCTGCAATTACTATTCAAACCTGGCACCAAGTATCACATTTTCAAGCATTTGCAATATGTTCCGGATGGTACAAAATTGGTAGCAAGAGAGGTATGTGAAAATGAGGTGATCAATAGAAACGAATACTCATTCTACAGTAGAATTATGAAAACAGCTACAAAATTGCCAGAAGTTGTACAACTTTTCGAAATCGAAATAAAGCTGAAAAAGCTCTGTAATTTTTATCACGCCTAATATGATTTGCTTAAGCCTTAAGAACAAGCTTTCCTGCCTTCAACTAGTTTCTCTGCGGTGATAAATTTATTTTCTTCCATGCAATTCTTCAAGCTTTCAAACAGGATTTCGATGAAGGAGACTAAATCGATGAATACGCTGTATGAAGTATTGCAATGCCGGACATGTTTGAGTCCATGCCTTGTTTTATGCTAAATTAGAAGGTTTTCTTTAGAATGGTTTTCTTTTGGAGTCCATGAAGGTTTTCTTTAAAATCTTGAAACGGTCTAATCTTGAAACTACAAAGTCAGTCACTCCATCATTAGCTGTTGTCTTCGACTCAAGGAAATCCATAAAAATGTTGGAAATTATATACACTACACTCGTGGTAGCGCTGGATATTATACACCCTGTAAAATGAATTGCGGTCTGCAGTGTCATGGAAGATGTGTCGAGCTTTCTCTTCTCATACACAATATATCGTATTAGCTTGTTATGAAATGCCATACGAAATATATCTTTAATACTTACTAATAAGAACAGCTGTTAAAATCCTGCTGGAATGGCATCTTCTCATGTTGACAAATTTCTGGTTTGCATTGTTATTTATTGACGATTAAATGATAAAAAGTTTTGAAAAATACAATAAAGAAAACAATTTTTTCAAAGGAGGATTTGGGTTTTGTATAGACACGCTTTTCGAGCAACTAAAAGTTACGCTTATACTGAAGCGAACATCTGCTACTGATGCTGAATATTTTAAATCAGCCAGTGCTTGTTCTGCAAACCGATTGGCGGATGACCATCGCAAAATTAAGACTAACATCATCTTCATTCAGAACAAGACGAGCACTTGATGCAAAATCTGAGACCTACTCAAAAATTGCGCAAATTCGAATGTGAATTTTCATTGAATAAGAAACTTATCTAGTGGGGTTATTTAGAAACTTTCCTTTTAGTGGTATTTACCAGACACTTCACTTGACTGAAATTTCTACCTTTGCTACGTATTATCATTATTGGTTGACGGCTATCAATAGTGGTTGACAAGCGAGCGAATACGAATTTTCATGGTTCACCTTGGCTGCTGCCCCTGTTGTACGACTGGCATCAAACATTTACTGATTTCCTTCGGTGGTAAATCTCGAGGTCGCATTGAGAAGACGGACGAAACAATTACAAATCCCTTGAATTCCAAGTATGGTTTAACTTTTTTTCATTCCCCTCATCTTAATTACTAACAAAACTCTGTCTAAAGTTTCTGTACTTCAAAAATCGCTGGTCTTCCAGTCTTTGTCTTCAATTTCGTAAAATATATATCCTGATGTCCACCGTCGCCACAACGTCGTCATTTTGGTGACTGTTTGGTTTAGCTGCTGCATTGCCGTCCATGTTGCAATGATGACAGACTTTTATGCCACATTTGCGAGTGATGATTAATGGCATTTGATTAAAAAAAAAAAAAAGTAAATAAATAAAAACTCGTACACTTTGTGGTTTTGTTTTCTTCCATGGGCTAAAGGCAGGTAAAATACCCAAATGTGGAACCATTTAGCGTTGCTATTTTATAGGGACGTTGAGAAGACGAGGTGCATTTTGCAAGCTACTGCACTTTTTTTCTGTCAAATAGTTGCAAAATTCAACTAGGCACATAAATCGTTAATGATAAGCGATCGCCTGCTGTGTAAATGATTTTTTCTGTCTGTTTATGATTTGAGTTTCAAAAGCGAACTGTTAGCGTTCCTTAAGTGAGTCTCCAGCAGAAAAAATGTCACATAAAAGACGCTGTCAATCGTTGATGACAGAGATCTAGTTGAAATCATGAAGTGTGAATTAATGTCCTACTGCGAGCACAATTCGCCGCATAGTGGACAAAAAATGAAAAGATCGGTGGCAGTTTATAATTTATCATGCATTATCATGGCTACGGCTTAGCAGAAAATATTTTAGTTGTTGAGTTTAGAAGATGACCGAAATTTTAGCTTTTAGGTATCCGTTCACAATCCGTATTTCCATTCAAAGAAAAGGAAGAAATGTTCTTTACATACCGTGGAATTGTCAATGAAAAGTTAAAGACAGAAACTCTAAACACGTTTATAAGGATTTTTCGCCGTTGAATAACTTATTGTCTAAAGATGTCTTAGAATATCGGGTTGAGAAGTTTTTATGGGCTTTAAATTTTGCATCCAGTCCGTGAGACAATCTTTAAACTCCCGAATCAAAAAAAAATCGATTTGATCGAGAGTTTAAATGTAGTTTTTCACAGGAAATTATAACAGAAAGCTGGCTGAAGGGAAAAAATTAAAAAAAAATATTTGATCTTAAGTGAGGGAGAGATTTTACGAGATCAGCAGTTCGATTCAATTATTTTCTCATATTCAAAGTTAAGTTTTACATATTCAAGCAAGTCAAACAAAGACAACTCGATCGATGAAAAAAAATTAATTGAAAAAAAATTAGAAAAATTGAAGAGACAATGTCGAAAACGTCTAATCGATAGTGAAGGTTCTTCTTCTCTCCTCCTAGGAGCAGCACTGTTCAACGATGTCTTCGAGTGCAATGTTAAGAGATTCTTAAGGACATTGCATTTTGAATCTGGTAAGTGAGTACAATTCATAGCTTCAATAGGTGGTTTACATTTCTAATTGCCACATGGCAATATTAAATTTGTTTTTCACAAAAACTTCTCTGTTAATCCGGTCGAAAATGAGTTAGTAGAATCACTTTTGAAAACATTTAAGAAATGGCAACGTTTCTTCTTCTTTAATAATACATGGCTTAGTGTCAAATCATGTGTATGAATGTCAAGATGACAAGCCTTCAAGAAGCTGATTTGCGGGTTAAATTCAAAATTAGGCAGTTAAGAAAATCTGTTAACTTGATAGTCTAAAACTCGGGTTTCAAAAGAATTTCTCAGTGACAAAATTCGACCAATATCCCTCCGCAAAAATCATTCTATACTTGATTTAGCACCGTCAGACTTTTGTATGTTTTCTGAACTCAAATATCCAGAGATTGAAATGAGTGAAGAGATTCAACGTGAATCGCAGCGGGCTCTTAAAGCAGCACTGGAAAGTTACTATTTGATAAGCTTCGAGGGTTGGAAAAAACGTTGGCATACGTGCGATCACTTCAATGGATTTGAGTGAAGAGTTAGGATTATTTGTCAACAACTAAAAATTGTATCTTATTTTTTGGAGGCAATTGTATTATGGAGGGGGATGAATATTTGTTTAAAAAAACAGCTGATTTGGTAGTGAGCAGGCAGTTTGACGATGACTAGCTACGACCTCTCTTGTTAGATGTAGTGATCCAATAGATTTGTCAGTAGGTGTACAAAATGTTTCAGCATATGTAGTAGACAAAATGTTGCTCTTATGAAGAATAACTTAACCTCTTAAAAATTCTTTGAGAAATTATGTAAAAATAAAAGAATTATAAAAAATTCTTTGATAAATCAAACAAATTATTTGATGATATTGAGGTATGATTTTGAAAAGCTGAATTATTTGGCTATGAATAGTTATCGCATATTCTCCTCGACGCTGTAATCTGCAGATGTGAAAAGATTTCTATTAGATTTTTCATTAGTTATACAAAACTGAAAGAGCTGCAAAAATACTTCTTCATACAAGGTACAACAACAAACTTTTGAAAACTAGGGTTTCAGAGGATTTAAAATTAAAATTCTTACAAAACTTATTGTAGTCAATCATTCAATGGGGATGAATTGAGTCGGTATACTATGCATGAGAAGAGGATTGTTCTCTCATATCTACTTATATTACTATGAACTGATACGTTATCCAGAAAACTTTGAATTTCAAACCATTTTTATAAACTCCGGCCTGACTAAACTTTTAAAGGCTTTCCAGCTTTGTGTCTGTCCAGATTATAAGTATATTATAGATATTACAGATTGTGTGGAGCATTTCCAACTTTTTGGAAGTTTGTTATGTAATAGCATAGTAATCTCTTTTGCAAGCTACGTCAAAGCTTCTGAAGCGCTACATAGATCCCGCTGCATGATAGAGTGCTTGCGCAAATGCCAGATTTCCATTCATGCAACGAACCACATCACGTAGCCAATGACAGACCAACCAGTCACTAACTGTTTGTTTAACAATCACCACACAAGTTAATAAGGTGACAAAGACGACGCCAAGTTACAACTATCCAGTAGCGGAATTCATGTTTTTAAAGGCCTTTAATCGGGCATTACTTTAAAAGCTATAATCGGGCATTACTTTAAAAGTTATACTCACGTGGGAGTTTTTGCGTTTTCCTTTCTAAAATGTAAAGGATGACATTGGAGAATATGGTTATGCCCTCTTAAAAGGCCTAAGATCAGATCTTAAATCTTTTTTACATTTTTTTTCAATTTCCAAAATGTAAAAAAATGATCGTAGTAGATATCATTGTATAATTTTGTAATGCATTAAATTTGGATCTAAATCTTAGTGGTCTTTTAAATTTAGCTCGTGATCATTGGAATTTGAACTAACGATTTAAGGGGATGAAAAAATTAAGCACATTTCACTAATCTGACAGGTTTAAGCCTATTTGGGAAAATTGACACAGATTTGGTATGAAAATGTAACAAAAATATCCACAGTTTTCTCCTTTGCTGGTTGGTATACGAATATGTTATCCTCTCACCCATTCCACGGCATCTAACAATAATGTTCTAGTACGCCTTTTTTTGGCATTCATTGAAAGAGACAAGAGACTTTTTGATTGAAGGAAATAATATCGGGAAATTCATTCTACAGGGTGGCGCACCAATTGTGCTACAATAAGAAATTCAAATAACTTTTTTCTTAATCAATGCATTTAATAAATTTTTTTATTGCATAGAAAATTCAATTTTATTTCACATAACTAATTTGTTTTGAAGATGATAGACCGTAAATGATCACCATGCTCATTTACCCACATGCGGCAACTGATCAGAAAATTATTCATTGTAGCCTGAAGGGCCAAATTCGGGATCGTCTCAATTATTGCTTTGAAGAACTGCTTGAACTCAGTCAATTTTCTTGGTTTCTTTTTGTACACCTCTTGCTTGGCATAACCCCTTAAAATAAAATCTAGTGCAGTCAGGTCTGGTAACCATGGGGATCAGCGGAAAGTGCACTTTCTGGGTATTAATTTATTTGGAAATTTTCGTTGGACCTTCACCATAACCGGTCTGGCTATAAAAAACTCCTTCAATTGGGTAGTTGGGTAAAAAAAAACTCCTTCAACTTCTTTGAATAACAGTACCCATTGGTAGTTGACAGTGCTTTACAGTGCGCCACCCTGTAGTATGGCGCATATACCTTTTATTTGCATCCATTAAAAGACTTGCATTCCAATCGAAGGCAGCCGATACTCATTCTACGCCGGCTTTTTAAACCTCCAATAGGCGTTTTAAGTCATGGAAGGCGAGACTCAATCCACGGCTGTTTTTCTGGAAGTTATTTTAATTTGATCGATGAGCAACACCCGCGTCATCTTCTGGCAGAACGTGTTTGACCGTGGATGCTAAAAGAAATCTGAGAAAACATATATTGGAAAGCAACTGAAATAAAGATAGGAGCCTCCTGCAATGCATTCCTGTGTTAGGTATGTAGGCGAGTTTAAGGGCAAGATTATTAGAAAGCTAAAAAAACGGGATTGAAACATTCTACAATGCATTCCTGTATTGGGCATGTAGGGGAGTTTAAAGGTAAGCTTTTTAGAAACATCTTTAACATCTTTAAATAATGGTCGCCATTGACAGTTGACTGTAGCACGATTCGTGCGCATATAACTTTTTTGTGACATCCATTGAAAGACTTTCAATAAGCATTTCAATCGAAGGCAGTCGAGACTCATTCTACGTTGGCTTCTTAAGGAAGTCTGAAATTTTTCGGCATCCACTGAAAACCTCCAATAGGCGTTTTAAGTCATAAAAAGCGAAACTCTATCCACTGTTCTTTCTTCTGGAAGTTCTTCGTCCTGGTACCATGAATGCAATGGCGTAAAATTGGCAATCGAAATTTAATCGAATGAGCAACACCCGCGGCATCTTCTACCAGACCGTCTTTGACCGTGGATGTTAAAAGAACTCTGAGAAAAAATGTGTTGGGAAGCAAATGAAAGGAAGATTTCAGTCTCCTATAATGCATTCTTGTGTTAGGCATGTACGCCAGTTTAGAAGCAAGTTTACTAGAAAGCTTATGAAAACGGGATTGAAACATTCTACAGTGCTTTTCTTGTGTTAGGTTTGTTTGAGTTTAAAGGATTCGATGAAAAGCATTGCAGAATGCCTTCTCTACCCAAGGCCTTACTGTTTCGGCTATTGGATAGTATGTGGATGTAGACACAACACTGGTAACATTATCTTCAACCTCCCAGGTACTTCTATTGGCATTTGGTACAACAATCGATGGCAATGGTGACGAATCCGTACACTTTTCGCGCCCACTGTCGCCTGCATAGAGACAAGTAGAGGAGGCGACAGTATAGCGGCAAATGATAACAAAACAACCGACCAAGTACATAATTCAATATCAATGCAAAAGTTCTGGCTTCTAAAATGTAGAGTAGCAGCGAAGAAGCGACGCAAAACGCGAAGAGTCGCAGCTAAAGAAATTAAACAACACACCAAGTGATCGTAGAGTCAGTCAGTCGTCCACAAAAAGTACTCGCAGCAGTAAAACAAAGATCAGAAGAGAATCAAGTACAATTTTTTTAGAGAGTTTTTGTACGATTTTTGTGCTTTAGTTTATTGTCTTGTGTTTTGTTCGTTTCAATTGGTTGTTTTCTTTTTTTTTTTTTTTTTTTTTGAGGAAAAACAGTACGTACTATTCTTGGATCTAGTCGGTCAGACAAGAACTCTTTAGCACATGTGAATTGTTTAGATTAGGCAGCGGCTACGGCGACGGCATTACAGGCCAATCGGACATAGTAAAGTTTTTGTGCAAACAACAGTACAACGAACGGTCATTCTCAGGAGTTACACGGCGTACGAACGGTCACTTAAACAAAGCGCGCGCGATCGCTCACGTTAATAACAAATAAGTCAAACGCGATGGACGTGCGGACGGACACACCGGCGTCCACTTTTCGACTGGAGTATTCTCTGTGACTGTGTGGCAAAGTAAATTTAAACAATTCAAATGTAAATAACTGTTGAATGAATGTACATAACTGGCGACGAAACTAAGTGGCATAGAGTGAAAGAGAAACGTTAATATGGTAAATCAAACAAAAGTCATTGAGTTTGAAGTTTATAACGTGTAACTTAAGACGCCACACACACGACCAGCGCCAAACATTGCAGGCGACAACATTTAGATGTTGGCCCTACCAGCGTCGTGATGCAACATAGACAACACTAAAGCTTACAAACCACGAAGTAGATTAAAGTCACCGTAGTGTGGCCCTTAGTGCATGAAGCTTTTGGAGGGTTCAAAATGATCTATTTCCTCCAACCAATAACCCAAAAACAATGGGACAATTTTAGCTCTATTAGACGATCTTAGTTCGCGCCACACAGAACCGCACAAGAATCGTGAAAGTCTGCCTACTGTTTGGGGAAAAAACAAATGTAATAAATCGAATATTTTCCAAGTTGTCCAATGAAGTTTTTAACACAAAAAATGCATTTAGTTAAAACTTAAAAGTTCGTTATTAAAAACGACAATGAAACCAGAGGACAAGTGTCAACAGTTCGCCTGATCGAATGAGCGAACATTTCCTATGTCGTTTGTCTGATGAAATTTAGGAGAGACTTCCGGTCAAAAAATTATTTAATCAGAACACAAAAATCACCCTTTTGAAATGAGAAATGAACCAGTCGGCAGGCGTGAACATTTCGGCTTGAATGAATCGTGGGACCCGCTTGCTATGACGAAAGCAATTGAAGTAAATCAAACATTTTAGATTTGAATTGTACGATGAAATTTCATGAAGAATATACTAAATTTCCAATTAAAACCAAAAAAACACATTTATTTAATCGAAGTACAAAATTTTAATTTAAATTCAAAACAAAATAAAGAAAAGAAGGAAACAAGAAACCAAATTTAAAAACTTACATACCCACCAACATGATTTGAAGTCCACACAGTTGCATTATCAGGAACCATTAAACAAAAAATCCGTCCTACAACGTAAAAATCAAAACCAGCGGACAGGCGGTAAAAGTTCGTCTACGCCGAATTATGATATTCGCCCCCTATGAGGAAGAATTTGAAAATCAATCGAAATTGTTCTATCTGCAGATTATTTGACGAAATATAATAGATACTGTAGAAATATTTCGGCTAAAAAAGCAATATTTAATGAAAAGACAACACTCAGTTCTTCAAAATAAAAATGAAGCAAACGAACTTGCGGCAAAGAATTTTTAAATCAAACGAAAATGTTCGATTTGACGTTCCCCTGACGATTCGTAGTCGAAAAATAAAACTCTCCTCTTCAAAATGGAAATAAAGCAAGCGAACAAGCAGCAACTAATTTGTTAGCCATTGGAAGTATTCGATCTGACTCTGACGAAATGCAGTAAAGACTGCAGGAATTTTCTAGCTAACGAAACCATTCTTTGTTAAAAGATAAACTCAAACAAAATTTTTAAATCAATCGAAAATGTTTGATCTGGCAATTTTTGGACAAAATGTAGTAGAGGCTGTGGAAGTTTTTCAGCTAAAAAAGGAATTCTTAATCAAAAAACATAACTCAGCTCTTAAAAACGACAATTAAACAATCAAACAGGCTGCAAAGAATTTTTAAATCAATCGAAGGTGTTCGATCTGACGAAATGTTTTAGAGACTGCGGGAATTTTCCAGCTAAAGAAACAATTCTTGAGCAAAATACAAAACTCTGTTCTTGAAAACGAAAATGAAACCTGCGAACGGATTGCAAAAGTTTGGACAAACCAAAGCTAATATGCTCAGTATTATTGATGGGACTTCACGATGTCGCAGACGGTATCCAGTTTCATTACTTCACCAATTACTGGATGAATTAAAAAGCTTATAAACTAAAAACATTCCGTTCCGTATTTATTAATCTTTACAATATATTGCTATCAACTAACGATTAAAGGACTAGAATGAAATTATTATTTTGATCTTCGTAAGATAAGTTTTTTCTTCTACATCAATTTTGCCAAGAATTACAGTTTCGTTCATAATGATGCACCGACTCACAACATATCATTAGCAGACATGTAAAGTTACCTCTTTTAATACTTTATCGAATATCGAATGTGGCATTTTTTTTTTAATAAAAAAAGTGAATTTTCTAGCATTTAATAACCATGTTCACAATACCCGTCCTTATTGTCGTGGACGATATATAGACTCATCATAGGCTACTTGATTAAGTCGAAAATTCCCTGTTGAAAGACATGTCACAGACAAACTGTTTTGTTCAAAGTCCAAAATTCTGTGGTCCTTGTGTGGCCAAGTTTTTTCCCATCTAATTTGCTTTACCTACTTGCGGCAGTAGTGGCTGATGGCTACTAAACTAAGTCGAAAATTCCCTGTTGAATAAGTCGAAAATCTCCTATTCTTCTTACACCATACTGCCATTGCCTGTTTTTAGAGTGAAAAATCTTATTCTACAATAAAAATTATGTGAAGTAATACAGTTATTTCAGTGTTAAGCGATTTAATGGTAAATAAAATTGTTGAAAAAATTCCGAAAAAAAAAAACAAATAATTTTTTTTCCTATTCGCTCAATTTTACCCAATTTTAAATTTACCCTGCCTTTGACCATAAAATATTTTTGTGTCAAATTTGAATCTCCTAGCTTAAATTTCAAATTAAAAAAAAAAAATTAAAAAAAAAATAGGATTGGGCAAGCTTTTTCCTATTGGGTCAGTTTGCCCAATTTTGAATTTACCCTGCCTTTGCTCATAAAAATTTTTGTGTCAAAATTTGAATCTGCCAGCTTAAAATTCAAATTTAAAAAATTCAAAAAAAAAACTCATTTTTCTATATAGGCGTAGGATTGGGCAAATTTTTTTTTCCTATTGGCTCAAATTTGCCAATTTTGAAATTTCCCTGCCTTTGATCATAAGATATTTTTGTGACAGATTTGAATCTCTTAGCTTAAAATTCAAATTAAAAAAAAAATATTTTTCTATATGGGCGCTGAATTGGGCAAGGTTTTTCCTATTGCCTCAATTTTGCCCAATTTTGAACTTACACTTCATTTGATCATCAAATATTTGTGTGTCAACTTTGAATCTCCTAGCTTAAAATTCAAATTAAAAAAATTCAAAAAATATTTTTCTGTATAGGCGTAGATTGGTCAACTTTTTTTTATTGGCTTAATTTGGCCAATTTTTAATTTATCCTGCCTCTAATTATAGAACATTTTTGTGACAAATTTGAATTTCCTAGCTTAAGTAATAAGACTTCTATCATACTTTCAATCCTCAGGCAAATAGGCAGGCGTATTTTTAATTTATTAACTCAATTCCGAACATGAACAAAACTATGGCAAGTATTATAATTTTCATATATACTAAACTGTTTTCCTATGATCTGAAATCCGTTTCAACCATCTCATTTAGAAAAAGTAATTTCCGAAAAATTACCATACTTTGTAAAAAAAGTATAATTACTTTAGAAGGTTACCGACCGCGGCGCAATAGTTAAAACACTGACTATCGTTCGCATGATCGCAGGTTCAACGCCGCATACAGCCAGCCACCATCATCATTATTTGAGCGATGGTCACCTCAGAGTGTCTGGCGAATATTTCGAGTGGTCTGGTAAATGCTTCTCAAACTTTGAGTGAATTGAGTGAATCTAAAAATAGAATAGAAACCGATATTGAGAAGATCTCCCATGTCTCATTTATGAAATTAAAGGGAATTTGTTGTTTTTTATTATTGTAGTCATATTTTTTTTTTAAAAAGCCTGAGGTACAACTCACGGCATTTCTCCAAGTCCCGCGGGCATTTAACTTAATTAGGGAAGAAGCCTTAAAAATGTTAACAGAATTCCAAAAGTGAGCCATTTGTCCAACAAGGCAGATTTAGTCTTTGTAGAAGATAGTCTGTTTCTTGTGGATCATCTTGTCCTCTTGTATTTCTTGTGGATCATGTTATCAGCTGAAGTAAATATGAGTGTCAAATACGCCCTCTACTCATATACAATATATCAATTTTGCTTCGGAAACACCCTTTTGATGCACATAATATATTGACTTTGCTCTTTTTATCCACTGAAAATGATCATATCGTAAAATTCTCCAATTGCCGGGATCATATTTAAAAAGTGTGTTAGTTAGGACTGCTATTTTCATAGCATTCCATACTACTACTTCCATATACTCGTATTGTTTTTTTTTTTATTAAAGAATAGATAACAATATTTTTGAAAAACTCATAAAAATCCTGATCTTTCCATAGATGGGATCAGACATAGACTTCTCTGTATGACTGATTTAGTAAGAACACAACGTAACTTTAACTAGGATACATTTTGGCTATATTTCTGTGGCTAGTTGGCAGCATTGCTATTTATGAAGTGTTTATTCATTTTGTTTTGTTCTTATTCGTAATCATTTTATCATCCAAACAAATTCAAAATAAACAAATCCGTACAAACATACATCCATACATCCAAACAAATCCATACAAACGACTATAACGCCCATAACACACAAAACCAAAATTCACCAACTGATGTTTTAAAAAAAATTAATAACTTGTATTTACGTTATTTGACGTTCTTCTTCTTCTTTAACTTCTTTTGCGTAGGAGAACTTGGTCCCATTGTTATTTTCCATACTTTTCTACTACTTTTTTATACAACTTATCCCTGCTTAGCTTGACGAAATCGAAAATTATCCCCGTTAGCGTATACCGGATAGCATTTGTATGGCGAAACGGGTATACAAACCAAAAATAAAACGCAACCATTGTTCCGTATGAAAACCCAAAATATTAGTTTTGTTATTTTTTCTATAAACCATGAATGTCGTTAACACCTCTATTAGGTTTTAATTAAGAACGTATCTAATCGGAACTAAATTCCGCACGCATCTTACCGCTGTAATTACGCAGTTTCTGTTTGATAAGATTTTTTTTTTACACCTAAGTTTTAAACGATTTTTTCAGAAGTTTTAATATACGTTAACCGTTTTTACGAAATATTTTTCATTTTATTGCCATAATATTAAGGCAGTGGTTGTGTAGCATATCAAAAGCTCTACAATAAGGGCCACCCTAACAGCTAACAAATGTGTTGTCTGCCACCAGATATTGTATACAATGTATAGAAAAGTTACCAGTGTAAGAGAGGTCTTAATTTTAAGTAGACACCAGAGTACCAGACATTGGCTGCAACGACCACCAGCAACATTGTCGATTGTCTGTAAATGTTACCCCAACGTAAGTGGCAGCAGCCGCTGATATTGATTCAGTAACTGCATACGAAGCGACGGCAGCAATATCTGCAACATTTCCAGCAGCTCCAGAGGCAGCTAAACTAAAATCGCACAACAATATCGACAGACAAAATACTAGACGCCAGCATAAAGCACAGACCGTACGCTGTGCCAACTCGCTAACCTAAAGCTCAGCTCGATCTAACGCTCTCGAGACAGTCGACCACACAGAGATTACAGCGACGACGCTTTATTACGAAGCCGAACGATGACGACGACGATAACGACCACAAATTTTATGTTGCGACACGACAGCTCAACAAATTTGTCGACTAACGCCGCTCAAAAGCGATCAATCGATTGTTAGATCGCTTAGCATTAAGAAAAACGAAAACGCTTAAACACGCGAAATTTACAATATTTCTTTTTTTTTCAATAATTACAACACTTGCTTACGAGTGCGATTACCCGTGAGTGTCCGTCACAGTTGTCAGTGATCAACAATTTGTATTTATAGTTCAACTAAGAGAGGATTTCGAAAAAAAAGCAACTCAACGCAAAGGAAAGAAAACACGAAATCACGCTTGAAAACTGTTCATTTAATACAAAATACGATTGACTTTATGGCCGGTAGTGATTGTCGGTTTTATCATTTCGTCAGATCTACAACTCGGGAACATAAATACTACAACGCCTGAGCGCGTGAAATGTCGAGATAAGTTGTTTTGGGGGAAAATAAGCCAAAGCCGAACAAAATGTAAGGAGTAAAATGAAAACACAGAAAAGAAAGGGAAATCTTGGGGAAGCAAAAAAAAAAAAAAACAAAAACATGGAAAATAAACAAGGGAGTGATGGAGAACAACTGTGAAATTGTGCAAATATTAAATGAAACAGTGTTGACGAAATATTGATATTATAACAAATTTTAATCTATGCTAAATTTGAAACTGCTTGAAAAATGAAATGACGTTACAGATGACTTCAGAGTAATTAAAAATAATAGTGCCCAAAAAACCCTTCGCCTATTTAAAATGCGATCCTAAAAAAGAACATCAAACAAATAAAAAGTGAATATGAAAACAAACCAACGCAAATGCCAACAAAATAAAATGACCTCACAATATTTTAAAAGTCCATACGAGTGGTATGAAAAATTTTCTACATCGCCAAATAAAAGATAAAGATAAATAAAGAGCTTTCAGAATGCGCCCCGTCTACGAAAATATTCAATAAGTTTGATGTTAATCTTTGGGAATTCTTTCAATTCCACAACATGATCTCTCACAATCTCTCCTATATATATGTAGGTGTTCGAAAGATTTAGCTTGGCTCAATTCAAAATCAAAACTGTGCAGAATTTTCAGTCAGGTGAACTGATTTACATAAATCTTCAATCAAAAAAAGTGTGCTAAGACTCAAAGGCATCTTGGTGATTTGATTTGCTCGTACTCGCCTTTTATCAAATGTTGCTTCAAATTAACATGCAATAAAATGAGTAAAATTATAACTTAATGGAGTCTTCTGCTTGGAAATTATAGATGTACCAATGGTACGTGGTACATGGCAGTTAAGCTGCCATTAAATCCCTGGGTTCTGTCTTTCTGAACTCAACATCAGCCCTGAAATGTCGCAGATCTCTTACCGAGATGACTCAGCAATTCACAATTCTACATATGAGTGTGCCAGGTCAGAGCAAACGAGCTGGCAAACCTGGGAACAACCTCACAGACTCCAGCCGAACTGGTGTCCGTGGGCATGGCTTTAGCCACTTGTAAGCTCATACTGCGAGATAGAGCATATTAAGCAGCAAATGGTAGATGGCCGTCTGTCCGAGATTGTAATGAATCCAGACAGATGTGGCCTCGCCTAGATTTGAAGTATTCACACACACAATGCTGTCGCTATCAAGATCCGATGTCTCATTACTGGTATCCGTCATGACAGGATACTGTCTGATTGGAAGACATGCAATGAGACAGAAGGTTGCGATTAGTGACTTCTGCAGGAGCTGTAGGGGTGAAGAGGAATAGGGGTCCATAGAACACCTTCTCTGGCGGCCCTGCCGAACAGTCAAGGATCAACACTGGGCTTTTATTTCTTTAGGGATCTGAACGATATAGACATTGTCCGATTTAAAAACTTCTTGAGGTGCTCAGGATGGTTCAACGGGAGAAACTAGGGGCATCCATATCTCTAGTTTCCGTGGTATCACAATGGACTATACAGTCTAAGTGAGTCTGTCTATTCAGACGGCCACACTGACATAACCTAAGCTACTCGTATCCTATAGCTTGTGGCCATAAACTTCATTTTCTTTCGGCAAGCGATGTTTACATATTACACCAAATTTAAGGTTGTCGATTGTATGTTTTGAATCTAGAAACATATAGCTTAAATTAGGAAATTTGTTTGGAAATAATTAGAAGCGCATATTTATCCTGCCGACTTTTTTAACTTTTAACAAGCATTATAATATAGTAGAATTAATAAAAAATTAAGAAATGCCGTCTGCTATTTGCGGATTACAAGGAATATTTAAATCTTGAGCAATTTAGAGGATCAACGTCACCCGTTTCCCTTTTCAGAGCATAGATTAATGAAAGCACAATACGCGCCAACGCTGGCTGGATTCAGTTCAACTGATTGAGAGATATGGAGCTAAGAATATGTGGCCTAAATCGGTCACCGGTGTTTTATAGGTACCAGACCATACTTCTGGTCACTTAATAGATTTTTTTTCCAGTTTTATTGAGAATTAAAAAGTAATGTATTTTTTGAATTTAAAAAGTTCGCTAAATTTGTAATGGGAGGTGCCACAATATTTATAATCTCTGACCAAAAATTTAGGACACAAATTACGACACTTATCTTGTCGACCAGACATCCCATCAGACAGACGCATAACAACCAATTGGCTGAAAAGAAAAGTAATGCATTTGGTCTAACACTTTGTTTTCTAGACGCTTCCTTCTGATTTATATTTAACTTCATTCGTCCGGGCGAAGGTATGGAAATATAAAAATTCAAACTAACACATACAGATTCCAATATGAGAGTGATCCCAAAACTTTTCAAAATAATCTCCTTTTAGTCCGATATACTTTTTACAGTGATATTCAATAACTTCTATACCCTGTTTATAGTAAGAACTTTCAAACTCCTTAAAATAGCCATCAACGCTATTTTTGCGCTATTGAAAAAAAGCGCGGCACCCATCTTTCACACAGCTTCCTCATCTTTAAATCTTCGATCAATATATGATATATAACACGCATCTTCAGTCGATTCAGACAATCATTCAATATCATTTTGTGGATTTTCTTAACCGTGTCTGGCGTGGACACCTCAATTGGTCGACCATTATGATGTTCGTCTTGGCAGCTCGTACGCCTTGTTTAAACTTTGCTACCCAATATTTTACAGTTATAACCAAAGGAACAGACTCGTACGGCCTTGTTTGAACTCTGCTACCCAATATTTTACAGTTGTAAACAAAGGAACAGACTCCCCCAGAGTAGACTTCAGCTCAGCTTTAATATTGGTTGAACTGAGAAATTTCAAATGGAAATATTGAATTATAGAACGGTGACCAATTTTTTCCGAGTTTACAAATTCACTGAGGTCATTTAGTTTCGATGGCTCAAATAAACATACCAAACAACGTGGCGTCTTGAAACTCTGAAAAGGGAAAAAAAGTCAGCCGAAGAAAACGATGGTTGTCAATGATATTTATTGAGCTTTTTGGCTAGAATTATATTCTCAATGATAGTTTTCTTAAATGGTACCTTATCCTAACGCAAAATCCGTGAGATTTCTTTCTATAAATCTGACTTTCTTTCAACGAATTTTCTCTTTCAAACGACACATAATGTCCACATAATATTCTTCGTTTACTGTTTTAGCCCCTGGCATAAGTTTTGTGCGCACGACGTGGTTCTTTCGGTTTCGGCTCTGTAGGATGTTGGAATGCCACCAGCGCTTGCTGGCTAGTTTGCGTATCAAAGTCGTAAATCCATGTCTTGTCATTATTTATATGAACTTAGGGTTGGAAATGACTCGTTTTAGCAAGTCTTTGGAGAAACTTAAGGTCTTTCGAAACTAGTCGAGCAGCAACGCCATACATACTTAAACAACAACCGACAATCCAACGGCTTACTCTCTCTCAAACTTGAATGAAGATTTTCATTCAACATTTCCTATATCTTATCGACGTTAACTTAAGTCAATTATATTAATGTTTGATCCGACCGTAGTAAGTTTTCCACCACATATGGTAGTGTTTTTTGAAAAAGCCAATTCGCGATGAGCCTGCTGCTCCTGCGATTTATTATAGGGAATTCTATGTGCATTACAAGACAAACAGCAATTTAATGGCAAAATGCATTTTGGCAATCGCTTTAAATGGTATTTTAAAGCGATTAATTTCCACTACTTTTTCGATCTTTTTTTTATTAATTATAGTGGTTACAGTTTGTTGAAGTCCATGCTATCTTTGCAACTGCACATACGAGTATTTGGCGACTTTCTGTTAGTCTATTTATTTATTATTATTATTATTATTTATTTTATTT
The DNA here is from genome assembly GCA_019455685.1 of Philornis downsi. Taxonomy (NCBI): domain Eukaryota; kingdom Metazoa; phylum Arthropoda; class Insecta; order Diptera; family Muscidae; genus Philornis; species Philornis downsi. The sequence goes on along the minus strand of JAHXMU010000136.1, from coordinate 7,949,103 downwards.
ATTTTTGAGGACAATAAGCTTCATATAACGGCAGCCTATTTTGACACATAGTAATTCTTAGGCAGGGACCCAATGCTTTTAAGAAATGATGCATGTACGCCTCTGTTTAAATTCAGCCCCCTATATTTTGTTTATAGCCAAAATTGGCGAGGAATATTTACCCTCTTTGTTAATGGTTTTAAGAAATGCTTTTAAGAAATGATGCATGTACGCCTCTGTTTAAATTCAGCCCTCTATATTTTGTTTATAGCCAAAATTGGCGAGGAATATTTACACCCTCTGTTAAACTGTAATTTTTATTTTCGTTCAGTTTTTGAAAATACTACGCAGTGTGAAATTTTTGCATTATTCAAAAAGTAGGCGAAAGCTTAGTGGAGATTTGCATTATACAGAACTGTTGGAGTAAGGATAACAGTGAATACATTTCATAATATTTTTAAAACGGCATTTATAATGCTATCAAAATTTTGATCTAAAGTATAAATCCTGCCATCTTGTGTAATTTGTTAGACAAGGGTAATGAAACTAGGAAGGATCGGAGAGTGAAAACACTGTCGACTGACAGAGAAATACCTCAAAAGACAATAATTAATCAAATATTGATAATACTGCGGGAAAAAGAAATCATATGACTCTGCTAAAAAACGGTGACTAAAGTACAAAAAATAAGAAATCTCACTGTCAAACCAGTAAAAGCAATTTCTTTTCAAAACAATTAAACAAAACTGACAGTGTAAAATGTGCTAAAAACGCAAATCAAATCAAACAGAAAGAAAATGAAATGACAAAAAAATTGCAAATGTATAAAGAAATCACAACGTGACAACATCACTAATACCTAATAGAACAAAAGAACGATTTCTAAAGTTAAAATAGAAAAATGAAACATATAATAATTCACAAAATCTCACATAGTGACATGACCTCTTTGTGAAAATATGTACGAATAAATTAAGACTTGAAATGTTTAAAAGATAAATATCGCAAATAGCTGTGAATTGCATATGAATGAATTCAGAATGTGATGTCTGTAATATGATCACCATCAAAGTGTTTGCTGATGGTGGATGTGTTATTTGAAAGAAGACGAGCGGAAAAAAGCGCAATGGAACAATAGAAGTGCAGAATATGCACGTAATACAGTGTGGGACAAAAGTGGTGATATACATAGAAGTAGATAATTTAAAATAGCAGTATTTATATTTGTATATGGTTGTGTGGCAAAAATGATGAAAACTATTTTTAATTTTCCCAAAATAAATAAACATTTTGTTGGTAGGGAAATTGCAAGACAATAAATTTAAGGGATAAATAAAAAAACTGGAAAAAATAGCAAATTGTAATCACCGTTTATAAAGAACCCCAGTGTTATTTACACTGCCGAACTAGTGTGTTATTATTCTTTTGTTTTATAATATTACACAGAGTGCTCTAAATATACCTTTAATTAAATCTGTCAATTCCAGCCCAATTCAAAAAGGATATAATGGTGAAAACCATGCGTTTAACCCTTCAAACACACTGATATTTACAATTTAATATGTTTTTGTATGGTAAAGATGAAAACGTATTTCAAAACACTTCATTCATAGAGAAAATGCAAGATGTTAAACAATTTATAAATTTGTACGAAAAATAAAAAGTAAAATCAATGAAGGACTACCATTGGAGCTTTTGCAGGACCACTAAATTAATTACAGTGTCAGATAAAACTGTGTGTGTGTTTTTTTTTTACTGCAGTCTTGACAAAGTGGAATAAAGATATCTAACGCAAATTCCCTTGCATGCCATGTATGAGTTACGAGAGCTCACGCGCATTCTATTTCTGTACTGACTGAATGGAACCTACAGTATTACGTCGATTCTGTACGACAGTTTGAGAAGCATTTGTTACTCGACCAATCAGATATATTGAGGTGACTGCTCAAATAATAATAGTAATAGACGGTTGTATCGAGGTTCGAAGCCACGATCACACCCATGATAGTCGCGTGTTCTAACCATGGCCACTCAAGTGGTCAACGTTTATCATTAATTAATTGTGATGTCAGCTGCGATGTCAATTTCTGGTATTTCGGAGAATAAAGCTATAAAACTATGTTAGATATACTGTTATATATTCTGTCAAAAATGTACTGGGAAGTGATGATTGAAAAAGATGCTTTGAGAGAATAACTAAATTTTTGTCCAGTGTATTATCATTTAATGCTTGGAAATATTGACTGGATAATCACGACCTCTGTTGTATGTATATCCTATACAAATTACTCAATTTAACCCAACTATTCCCACATGCATAGCTTTCATTTAGAAGCAGTGAATTCATTACAATTGAGCAAGCGACAGGCATATGGCAATCTTAATACTGCAGCTGAGAATAGGCGGCATTGCCCCACCCCTTAGAGTGCAATATATAAGAATTGGGTGATACATCAAAAAGCACATCTATAATTTTTAAGCAAAGGAAAAACTTTCGTTTTTTCTTCTGTTTTAATTCAGATTGTTATATATATACCTACATATACATTTTTTTTTGTTAAGATCTGATCAATTTACTTCTTCCTATTTCTCCCAGTATTTTGAAAGGCAGTTGGGTAAAGGAATATGTAAGTCAGTTCTTCTTCTTCTTCTTAGGCGGCTGGAATAGAAATCCTTATCTATTATACGCCGCCCGAAGAAAATAATTCCATGCGCTTCAATCTTCTGCGCATCTTCTCCAATGCGTCACACCAAATCTCGATAGTATTTCAAAAGTCTAGTTCTTCTAACGGAGTTTTAGTCGCCCTCTTCTGCGCCGTCAATCGAGTTCGTTGTCGAAAACTTACCGCGCCGGGGCATTTGGCCCTATCCGCACAACATGACCCAGCCAACGTAATCGCTGCATATTAATGCGTTTGACCACGTCGATATCGGCATATATTAGCGACACCGATACTCTCTGTTAACGATTATGGGTTCATCCGCACAACAACATGACTCAGCCAACGCAATCGCTGTATATTCAAGGGTTTGACCACGCCGATGTCCGATGTAAACGCCGTTAACGATGATAGTTCCATATATTTTCCGGAGTATTTTCCTCTCAAAAGCTGCTAGTACTGACTCATCTGCTTGCGTCATAACACAGGATTCTGAGCCATATAACAAGGCAGATAGAACTAGCGTCTCGTACAGTCGGATTTTTGTTTGTCGAGAGGCGGCTTTATCATTGGATCGCTTGTTTAGCCTACAGTAACATCTGTTAGCAAGCAATGCTCTCCTTTTTACCTCCATGCTGACATCATTCATAGATTCTTTCTTCCACCATGTCAAAATTATAGTTGTCAATGTTTGCACAGCCTCCCAAATTAGTAGACTCCTTGTTTGTTGAAACCAATAACTTTGTTTTGTCCTCGTTTATCACCAGACTCATTTTCGCTGCTTTCTTCTCAATGCTCGAGAAGGCTGCAGTAACATCTCGCAGTTTTCTATCAATAATGTCCATGTAATCTGTATATGCGAGTAACATATGGATTTTATTAAAGATGGTACCAGTCGTGATAACTGCAAATTTCCTCATAGTCATCTCCAACAGTATATTGGCCTGCCTAGATCCTCGTTTGGTGTAAAAAGGCTCGCTAAGATCTTTAGCTATCTTTACTGAAGACTTTGTGTCAGTCAGCTTCGTCTTACAGAGAAGACATGGCCTCATACGAGCTATCGAAGGCAGCTTTATAATCGACGAAAAGATGGTACGTTACTCAGTTCATCTGATTGAAATTTCATTGCTGGTTTATTTATAGAACTTCTATTGTCCATTATTGTCCATCATGTTGTGATATGACTGACTTGCAAGAAGTTTTGATGCCTGAAATTAAGATTAAAGTTCTACAGATTAAATGAGTTTGTTCATTACTTTTTTAATTAGTCCACCAATTTCTCTACCTTCAATGATATTTTGAGGATTTTGTTAGTAGTTTCAGACTTCAAATCCTATATCACATCCACAAGTTTTAAATCGCATCCTACGTTTTCCCCAATAAATGTAACTTGCAGTCTAATTTTGCTCTCTTTAAATTCCCCTTAAAATTGCTTTATTCCAAAGGGGTATGTCCCCGATTCTTAAAATCCGTTGTCTATCTGCTGAAATCGTCTGAAACTTCACATTACTCATATCGTAAGGTAAATGACCATTGGAAATTACGAGCATTTCGCCATGTGAGACAAGAGGCTCATTGTGAAACAATTTTATCTTATCACAAAATAACAGAAACAAAAAAATTCTATCAACCTACAATCAAATAAATAAAAACAAAATTGTATTTACAATCCAAAGAAATAATCGAATGTAATTATTCGGATATTTATTAAAAGCATGAAATTTAATACATTTCATTTCGGTGGCAGTCTCAGCTAGAAGCAAACGAAAATAAGTGATTGATTTATGGCGCAAAAAGCGTAGTTTTCTTGAAATTCCGCGAGAATAAATTGTTTGTTATAAGAAATAATCACAATAATCAATATTAACTTTGCCTACATTTTTTTGGAGGTCAGTGGAAAAGTTTATTTTGATTTAGATAAGGCTGGCTACGTATTTCCGTCGTTAAACGGTCTGACAATGAAAATTTTGAGAATTGCTATACAAATTGTGCCCGATTTTCGCACTACTAGATTAGGAAAAGTGTATGCTGATTAAATACGCTCGACCAGAATAAGATCCTCTTTATCTCTCCAAGTGTTTGAATACATGCGTAAGTAGAGTGAAATTGCTCAGGATTGATGAACTCGCATTGAAATAGTTTAATGGACATGAATAAATTTTGTGTTTTGTTTCGAATAACGATTACGTTTCATTTATTCGATATGTAAAGTTATACATTTAGTGGTTTCAAATCGCCGGTCTTTCAAGGCTATCAGCTGTTAAATATAATACCTTCATCTGAAGTGTTATTTATTTAGTGAAAGGTTTGCCGTTTACGAATATGGATTGTTTGACAACCGAAGAAAGTGTGGCCTTTAGCTATTTTTACGTGTTCTTCGGTTGGTAAACAATCCATATTCGTAAATGGCCCAAACATTTAACAAAATAAATAACAGTTCAGTTGACAGGCATTTAACAGCTGGCAGTCTTGCCAGATCGGCGCACAGTGTCGTGTTTTCATATGAACGGTGGCCAAAAATAGAAGGAGTTTTCAAAAAAGAATGAAAATTAGTACACATTGCTTTTATAAGTAGGAAAGAAAAAAAAAACAAGTTTAGAGAAAATCGGTCCAAGGACACGCCCACCTCCCATATATCCTGTAATGAAAAAACCTTATTTTTTCCAAAGTTGTTTCTGGAATTGAACAAAACTTGGCTCGATTGGTCTCTGATATATTCCGGATAACTTTGATAAATTTTATGAAATTATCTCAAAGGACACGCCCACCACCCTTATATCCTTGATACGAAAAAGATGCAATTTGTCCACGAAAATTGTCAATACCTCTTTTACATTTTTTTAACTTTTTCAATAAGTTTCCTATTTTTATTTGTTTCGATCCGATAAGATTGAAATTTTGCATGTAAATATATTTAGTTATATTGTAGCATATTGCCAGTTTAAGAAAAATCGTAAAAGCCCCTCTCCCATACAAATAACATAAATAAAAAATTATTTTAATTTGTAAATTGTGATCATATAAGAGCAAAATTTTACAAAAATTATTAATTCAGTGAAAAGAAATTTATAAACATGAATTTTATTTATTTAACATAACATATTCAATATACATACATACATAAAATATATATAGTAGGTATTACAGGCAATCAAAATATATTAACAACTGTCACTGTCATCACTTTCAGATTCTACCAGATTCGCTGTTTTTATGCTCCGAAATCTTTCTTTTGTAACTAAATACTCTTTCGGATCATTTATATCACTTTTCCTTAAAAGTATTTTCTAACTTTGCATCGAAATTTATGGCTCTGACTGAAGAATAAGATAATTTATTAGGTCTCCCATGGAGGTAATCCTACTTATTTTTCTCGTATGTTTCAATCTTGCATTTCTTACAATTTTATGACTTGTCTCTATTACTTCTTCTGATAACATTCCAATGGGAATAGTGGAATATTCAATAAAATCTATACCATGAACTAGAATTTTATGCACAGTTGAAGGCATATAATACCAAGGATATAATTTGAAATATAAAAGTGCTGTATCTTTTAAAAGCTTTTCAAAATTTGATGTATGTATATAATGACTACTTGAAAGTGTTCTTAAAATAATTGAAAAATATTTTATTAACCTTACATCTACATTAGTAATCTGAGCTGAAAGTTCAATATCATTAACATCTAAAATGCTTTTTACGGTTTTATCCAAAATCTTCTGTAAGGGTACCTCTGCAGAAGATTCTGTTAATTGAATGTCATCAGGCAAAATCTTTTTTTTAGCATCTGCAATCATATAGTATGATGGAAAGCAATCTTTGTGAATAGAATTTACTACTTTCCTCATCATATTGTGCTGCCTCATAGATAAATCCATATCAATGTATAATGCTAGAGCACTTTCAACAGAATTTTTTTCATTAGTATTTGAACCTGTTAACCTTTCTGCGGCTTTTTTAAGAGCTTCAGATGAAGTAGAAGCGACAAGTTCCTCCACCCGCCTCCTTTTTGTTCGCATTGAACCCTCCTCATAAGAAACATTCGGTGGGCCTTTACGACTTGTACTTGCTTCCTAATATAGTATAAAATAATTAAGTTTTCTTGCAATACCAAAACTTTACACGGATACTTACATTACAAATGATTTCACAAAATAGTTCGCTATCTAGCCAGTCACTCAACTCAGTTTCAAATCTGCCTCTAATGCGATGATATTTAGACCAATTGTTAGAGAATTTTAATAGAGTAAGCTTTATTTTCTGTGGTTCACTTTCTAATAATACTCGTTTAAAATGCTTTTCGACAAAATCTTTAACATGATGCATAACATCGCATGGTCTGTTTTGCTTTATCTCTAACCACAATTGAAAAATAGTGCGAATCCGCAATGAGGTTGACACTGAAAAACAATCATAAAAGAAATTCGTGCAAAATCGAGCAGCGGAATTTTAAATATATTAAAATACATACATGTAGCTACAAAATACCAAAAAATTGGAAAAGTGTTATCTCTACTTTCTTTTAAATTCTCTACGAAAGTTCGCTGTTGCTGAAAAATCTTGACAATGTCTCACTACTATCTTTTTCTAACGGGATCTGACATATGATCAATATTTGTATACAAAAACAGTGTTGTAATTATAACTAAAAGCACCACTTACACTCTGTTATACATTTTGGTAGCCGTTACATTCAAATAATTAAATTTTTAGTATTATAAATGAACCTTAAATTTGGAGCTTTTTCATAAATTTCGTATGCTGTACACAAACCTTAACTTTGAACCACTGTAACTTTAAAATTTAGAAAAAGTTTTAAAAGATATTTTACATATGATCTAACCAGAGTGTTACAAAAAAAAAATTAAAAAAAAAACGTTCGAATTCTAACATTGACGTTAACCATTTTTGGCCACCCTCGCGACACAGTGCGGCGGTACTGAAATGCCCTCTGGATGGATAACTTTTATTTCATACATAATGGCAAGATTCAAGCACTTATTTAAATTTACTTTTGAAACCGAAAAACAGATAATCTTTTATTTAAGGAACAAACTAAGACAACGCCTAAAATTTAAACTACAGAATTTAGTTAGTCAATACACATGTCGAACTGTGCTTGGTTACAATGAATTATGAATTTGAAAATGAAATATTTATAGAACTAGAAGAAATAAGTTTCCCATTTTTATGAATTGTCGGTTTGATGGAAACGCTTTACGCATGTTTTTGCAACAAAATAAAACTTTTATGTAACTGCATAAAGAGTTTCCAATCATTCAATTATTGTCGTGCCGAATAAGAAAACTGATGTCTAACTCACGATACTTGTTCCAATGCTTCACAAGTTTCTACCTCTTTTTTTGAACGCGTTCACGTGCATTATAATTCCACAAACTTGAAGCAACTACAGTCCATTATTACATATACAATAGTTCGAAACGGAATTATAAAACACACATGTTCTTTACTGAAGCATATTAAATTTTACAAAAGACAATTTTACAGTCAGTAGGGCTAGAGGATCAACAGAGAGTGAATTTCCTGGAAATCAGTCTATCGACTATGTGACAAGTCGTTCGATCATGTTGAAACTATATTGAGTTGAAAAGGATTCGCTTTAGGTGCAATTCTGTAAAGGAAAACTCTTTCAATAAGACAAAAGACAAAGACAAAAGAAGCAAACTGTCCCTAGAAAGTAATGAATTTTTTAACATATTCATGGAGTGCTCACAACTTCCCAACAAAGGAAGTACATCCACAGAAGCTGAAATTATCCGAAAAATCTTGAATAATCAACAATGAATTTAATATACGTCTGTTATAGGAAGGAAACTTTTTTATGGTTCGTCTTTTCCACATTTTAAAGGCAGTTAGCAGCAGTCATTTTAGTGCAATATTTCATTTGACCACAGAAATTTTATTTTTGGATCATTTATTTGGATGTTTTGAATGACCTCCATTTTTTTTACAATCATTTAGTCATTTCCTTTATAAAAGTCAGAAATATTCATTTGAAGTTCTATAAAGTATATGTGTATGTCCCCTATCGTCGTAAAAATATATATTTATCTAAGCAAATTTTGGCCGCAATCGAGGTTGCACTGCCTGAGTTAGGAGGGATTGAAACTGGACACAAACATTTAGGCTGGTTTTCTATGAAATTTCACAAAATCGGTAGGATAGAAAAAAAAGCTCACTCATATAATAAGCACTGAAGCTACTTCTAAAAAAATGAGTAGTTTAGAGAATTGTTTTGGAATTTTAGATTTACTCGTTAATTAACGCAAGCGGCATTTTATTGTATGTAACGGATCATCTATCTTTCGGTTCCAAAAGTAAAGTTAAACAAAAAACTGATTTCGATGAAACTTTTATTTCCTTATAATGCTTGGACCTTCCCATTATGTACGTATTACAATGCCACTTAAATGACCGCATTTGGATTGATTGCAGCAGTATATCCTTTTGTGGTAGTTTTAAAAAAAATACTACTTAATGAAACCTCCAAACCATAGTGTCACTTTTTCAGAATGCTATGGCTGTTCCGCAATCACTTCTGGGTCCTCCCCACGCCATATGCAACAATTTTGCTTGTTGATGTAACCACCGTCTTCGTTGAAGAAAATGTTATTCGATTGAATGCCCAAGCTTGAATCGCCACTTTTGCAGTAAGTTTTAACTATTTTTACGCATTCTTCGGTTGTTAAACGACTAAATAAATAACACGTCAGACGGCATATATTTAACAGTTTACAGTCTTGCCAGGCCGGCGGTTTTGAAGCCACTAAATGGATAACTCATATACAGTAAAAAGAAATCCATCCAAAGAAATACATGATATTGAAGAGTTTTTTTAGCATCAATAGAACGATTGAATTTATGTCGAGTAGTTTCCGTTATACTCGATAACTTATTTCCATTTTTAAGGTAATTCCGGTATGCCTATCTCATAGAGACCCACGTCCATATTGGCAAAAACCTGGACCAGTCGATTTTCACAAGCTTCTCTTAAAGGCGAACTGTTCACCACGAAAGTCATTCGTCATAAACAGCAGTAATGACTTGATGCCAGGTCCAGACTATAAAGTGGATGCATAAGCAACTCACGACCAAGCTCCCAGAGCTATAATGATTTGTGTTGCGTGGCGATATCCTGATAGAATACAGTTTCTCTCCTATTGGCAAAAGCTAGCGTCAGGGCATCTGGCATTCCTTCAGACGTTCTAATTGCTGACAGTATAAGTCCAATTTGAGAAGGGAGCAGTCCATAGTAAATGAATCCCTGCCAATCCCACCAAACACACAACAAAGTCTTCATGACTATCAATTCTGGCTTGGCCATAGTTTGCGTCGGCTCATCCTGATCGCGACCGTTTGTACTTGACGATGTCGTAAGTGACCCACTTTTCATCACCAGTCATCTTTCGAAATGAATCTTTTTTGTTGCGATTCAGCAGCTATTAGGAAATGGAAATACGGTCCTTGAGGTTTTTTTTTACCTTAACTCGTGAGGCTTCCATACATGGATCTTTTTTTTTCTTGTATCGCGCCTTGTTGAAGTGGTTCCAAATGAAGGTTTGTGCCAATTTTAGCTCCTGAGCGATCAAAAAAAGCTCGATCTTTATTATTTTCCATTATTCTAACGACATTTTCGGCAGTTCGCCTTCGAGAAAGTGGTGCATCTTCCACATTTAACTACATCTAGTGTAAACCGATCACATTTATATGTTGAGAAACAGATATATACTAAAGCCATCTATTGGAAAAATAATGAATTTCTTTTACCATACTTTTATATAGTTTACAGAATCCTAGATGAGTTCTCATTGTTGTTGCATACGGAATGACAAACTTAGTGTACCCCTGGGGATGATAAATAATGTAACTTTTAGGTCAAGGTGTAAAGGAAGACTCAGAATTTCAGACAATCGCATTACTTAAATCGTAGTTGTAACTAAATTTAAGCTAAAGATTCATAGAAAAAACATAACTATTAGGAAACGTTAATTAACTTTTCAAATAAAAAAATTCGACTTTGAAAATATTCAACTGTAAAGAATTGCAGATGGAACGCTTACTTTTTTCTGAAATTACAGATAATTTTGAACAAAAATGAAATCTTGTCAATGTCAAATGTAAAAATTCGAGATTTGAGTGCGAATACTTTTTGAATCATGAAACACGAGTATTTAGTAAAACAGATTATCCCTCTTTGATAAATGTGCATCCTATTTAAAACGCGCCAGCCAATTGTTTTAAAGTCTGGTATTCGTGTCTGTATGAACAAGTTAATATATTTTGACTTAAATTTAAATATCTTAAAAAAATAGAAAATGTTTAACAAATATTTCTGAATTTTTAATCGTCTTTCAATTTGTGTAATGATTCTACGATGAATCGGGTAACCGGTTCAATTTAAAATATTATATGTGAGAGTTTTTTTTTAAAGTAGTATAAATAAATTTAAAAAAAAATAATAATTTTAGCCAGATGACACTAAATCTTGCTCTTAAATAATACTACTTTCTAAAGAATTAATTGCTAATGCATTTTTTCGGTTTACCTTTCTCCGCTACGACCACCACTTTTGTCTGTCACTGTAATCCTCAATCACACGAGGTCTTTCAGGTTGAAATCATTCATTTGTGTTCATTAACATTTTTGCATCATAAATGTTTCTGTTTGTTTTTCTACAGCAGGCACAAACTCTGACATCTGGTTAATAGAATGTGTTCTATAAAAGAAAACGCAAACAAACGTTTTAAAGAACTTTTGAATCGATTTTTCCAAGAAGACTAAAAGGAAAACCAAATAAATCAAACAACGGCTGCAAAAATTATCCAGGAAGAAAATTTAACAGTACACGACCAGAAGAAAAAGTGAATGTGCCAAAGACGGCACTTAAATTATAAACAATCAACGCAGGAAATATTTACAAAGTGCTTGTGGCCTGAACTGGCCCAGCCGTCACCATTATCGGCCACAACAATGCGGACCTATCAACGCGGCTTCTTTTGTTCGGATCTCAGCATACGCTATCCCTACCATGAGTGCACCATCACTGTGGCCATGCTGCTGGTCTGTATGCTACTGCTGCCCATGTTATTCCTCGGCGTGGTGGAGATTATGCGTTTGTGCCACCACTTTCGCCTGAGGCAGTATCTAAGGAATGCCAGCTTTAGTCTAGGTTGTTTTAGTTTTGGCTTCATAGCCACCTACCTGACCACCGAGCTGGCCAAGAATGTGGTGAGACGCCTAAGGCCCCATTTCTATATGGCCTGCAAGCCTCAGCTGAACGATGGCTCCACATGTGATGATCTGAGGAATCGCAACCTTTTTGTGGAACAGTACTATTGTTCCGATCGCAATTTGTCCGCGCGTGAAATACGCGAATTGTACGTCTCCTTTCCCAGTGCCCATTCGTCGTTGTCATTCTATGCCATGTTGTTTTTGGCATTTTATCTGCATGCCATTTGGCGGGGTGGCCGCGGCGTGAATCGAGTGTTACGTCACTTGTTGCAATTTCTGTTTCTGTCGATGGCCTGGTTTATATCGCTGAGCCGTGTGGCTGATTACTGGCATCACTGGTCGGATGTGATGGCCGGTGCGGTAATGGGTATAATCTATGCCACATTAACCGCCGTCTATGTGGGCAGATTTTTCAGTCTGCACCCGGCCAATGCGTCCTCAACCAGTAATCCTCAAGCCAAGCAGCACATGGGCCTGCATCAAACATCGAACAAGTTGAAAACGGCTTTCAAACAGCCGTTGCAACATCTTGGCTCCAATGTAAGCTTTCAGCAGGCGCTGAGTCATGATTCACACCAGGCACAACAACAGCACCAGCACCAACATCACCACCATCATCAGCAGCAGCAGCACCACCACCACCACCAGCACCAGCAACATAACCAACAAAGTCTCCAACACTTGTCCCAACCGTACAGCGATCAAACCTCAGCCTCCACTTTGGCTGGCCTCTCGACATCTACGTCCTCAGCGGCCGCCATGGAAGCGGTGTCGACGCCTGCGGCCGCAGAAGAGTTGGTTACGCTGACATCGGCTAAAGAGCATCTTATAGCCTCTAATGAATGCATATGGAAATCGGGCACATAACATCAGCACCGCCACCACCATCGGCGCATCGCACTATCTGACAACGCATCTCATTGGCATGGAATTGGAAGAGTTATGTGTGTCGTCGTCTATGAGTCTGTTTGTTTTTCTCGTTCGTTTGTTTCCAAGGCAGAAACATAAATCTAGCGAGCTCTGTATCTTATAGATCAGGCGACGATGACGAGACGCACTGATGATGAGATAGATGGATCTTCTGATGAGGATGCTGTGAATGTTGATTCCGTTGCTGTTCTAATGTTGCGGTTATTATTATGCTAGCCGTCGTTGTTGTAGTTGTTGTTTCTGTAGCTTTTGTACAATTATTGTAATTGAGAAATTATTATTATGTTTTGTATTGAAATGTGATAACTTTTTTTTAGTACGCTAAATCGGCACAGTGGTTGGAAAGTGCACAGTGAAGTGAACTCTTGGAGATCACCGGCTAGCGGTGAGAAGAAATTTCTACAAAAACAAATAACGAAATTCCCCTGAGCAGGTCGAATTTAAGTACAGCGTTACAAAATCCTTCCGTTTGCAGAAATCCTCATTTCAGGTCTTATAAACCAAACTCTTAAGTTCACTTACGGGAAATAAAAATAAGGCAAAAAAAGTTGACCAAAATTCTTGATGCAAATCCATACAAATCTGTACGTTTCATGTAGGCATATAGATTGTTCGCCCTTTTGTTATGAAGCTGTACAACATTTTCATACACATGCCAGCAAAAGCTTAGAAATAAGTTAGTACAATTAATGCACTATAGGCGACGTTCGAGTAAGATAATAAGATAACGATACATATGCAACGGCCAAAGATCTGCAATAATAAACATTTGTAAAATTTAACTATTGATATTAATTCTGCACAAACTGAATTGGCCCCCAAGAATCGGAAATTCGTACATGAAAAATATCTTACCAAAAATTGTTCCATATTCATAGTATTTTCCAGAAATTTTCTATATAAAAAATTTCATATCAGAAATGTTTCTATGTGAAAAGTGTCTTGCTAAATGTGTTCTCAGGACATTTTCTTTACGAAAAATGTTTTACAAGAAGTTTTCATTAAAAAAAAAACTGTGTTAATAGAAACTTTTCTTTAGAAAAATAGCTTACCAGAGACTTTTCTTTGTGAAGAGTGTCTGTTAGTAACCTTGCCATATGAAAGCTAACTTACCAGCAAATATTTTCATCAAGGTGATCTACAAAAAAAAAAAACTTTCTGTATGGAAAGTGTCTTACCAGAAAATCTTCGAAATGAATATTTTCTCATAGGAAAATTTCCTATATGAAAACTGGCTATCGAGACTACTGTCTATACATAATATGTAGTAGACATATTTGGAAATTCTGAGTAAAATGACGGAACGTGATTATCAGAGGAGTAGTACCGACTTGTTCGCATTTCCAAAGTACAATATATATCACTAGAAAAATTGGCATCTGTAGCAGAAGAAAGCATGTGTAAGTTGATTGGTAAGCCATCCAGCCGAAGTATATACGCTAACTTTAATAAAACCTTGTGAGCAGTGGTACTTGAACTGTTTGTATAGTGGATATATCAAAAACGTACCGATATCGTTCATTTCAGTAGGGTTCATCACCGATCCAATATTAGTACATATGACAACTTTGTTGAAATAGATGTGATCTATAGATTAGTTTATAAAATTTAGGGACGGATAAATAGATGGTCTGTTGGATTTGGAAAATGATTTCAAGTTGGCCTCCGTACATTTTTTACAACCATCTTCTATGCTTTTGTAGGTTAGGCCCAGAAGTACTAAACCGATATAATATACATATATATAGTAGAACACTGCACGGATAGTAAGATGAAAGCTTTGTTTCTCCACAACTCAGAAACGGAGCATCCAGTTATGAAAATTACATAATTTTTGAAAGTTCATAAAAAGATCGGATAATGAATGTGGTATCTTGAACTTGGTGCCAAAAATGAGTTCAAAAATAAAAATTATAAAAATACATAAAAAAATCGCTAAAATGCAAATGAGTTAAAATAAAAAACTTTTTTACTTTCAACAGGGATTTATTCTATACAATGACCTCCATATTTCACTAAAGTAATTAAAAAATTTTTTTACGTTAAATGCTCACTAACTGAATATGTCCCAAATTCATATTCTTACACTTTTACTTTCAAATAACCTGTAGGAAAAGCCTCTCTATGATTCTTGTTGTTTTAATCTTTCCTGATATCCAGATAAAAAGTAAAATTAAGCATAACATTGCTCTACCACTTACCTTCCCACTCAAGTCACAACGAAATAAAATATGGTAGCACATAATACAGAGTGGGCCATAAGGGTGTTGGCGGTTTAAATATTCAATTAAAAAAAAAAAAAAGTACGAAACATAATAAAAATATATTTGTATGTTTAAAAAGTAGAAGCATGGAAATTTTTAAGACTTAAAAATAATGTTGTTTCCTGAATAATGTTCCTCTTCAACTACTGTAAGTTGGTCGGATTATTCTCGTAGACTACCGATTTGAGGTAGCCCCATAGAAAATAATCGCATGGACAGAGATCGGGGCTACGTGGGGGCCATTCAATATCCCCCCTTTTCGAAATGAGTTTTCCAGGAAAAACATTTTTCAGCAGCTCTATGGATACCCTAGCCGTATGACATGTGGCCCCATCCTGTTGAAACCACATCCTCGAGGTATTGCCTTGAAGTTCTTGCAAAGCTGGCACCAAAAAGTCTGCTACCATGTTGCAATAGTTGTTCGCATGCCCTCTTTCGTCCTCAGAAAAGTATAGTCCAATAGTCGGGGATTAGTCTCGGACCAGAAAATTGGCCTCATCACTAAAAATCACGTTGTTGAAATTGTTGAACCGCTCTAGCATCAAATTGACAAAGTTAAGTCGGTTATTGGCATCATCGGGTTTTAATTCTTGGACTATCTGAATCTTATAAGCCTTCAAGTGCAAATCACGTTTCAAAATTCGTCGTAAAGTTGTTCTTTTGACATCCAAAGACTGACTTCTCTTACGTGTTGACTGTTGCGGATTTCGCTGAACTGAAACACGAACACGCTCCACAATGTCGGCTGATCTTGCAGAAACTGGGCGACCACGAACCGTAATTGATACTGTTGAGCCGGTTGTTTCGAACATTCTGATCCATTTTCGTATCACATTGGCGCTTTGAACTTCACTTAAATCGTGTAAACCGTGTTCATGCCGATACAAACGTCGTGCAGTAATCACTGATTTATTGTTTTCGTAATACGCTCGGACACAAAATGCACGCTGCACTACCGTGTACGGCTCCATGGCGACTAAATTTCCAGGAAGCGGTGCAGCGAACAACATATCCCCCCGCCACCCCGCGCCGCGCGTTACCGAGAAATTGAAGAATTAAATCGCCAACACTCATATGGCCCATCCTGTATATAGGGTGGGGCATAAGTAACGTTAAGGTTGGATCAGTGAATGCATTTTTTGTTTATGTCTTTTCTTTTCATCTCTTTACAGAATTAACTTAATAATACTTGGGAAATTTATGATGGAAAGGCTCAGCACAGAACAAAGAACCAAAGTTGTTCAATTTTATTCTGAAAGTCAGCATTCGATCAGCATCAGATCATATCGAAATTTGTTTTATGTTCGAAATGTTTCTAGCGCTCCAACAATTTACCGATTGATTCAGCGTTTTGGGCAACAAAGAGCTGTCTGCGATCTTCCGCTTGCTGGAAGACCTCGTGCAGTTCGAAATGAAGTGACCATTGCTCGAGTGCAAGCAAGTATTGAGGAAAACCCCGAAAACCCTGGCGACGTTCTCAGCAGTCAGAGATGCCTAGGCCGTCTTTGCAAAGAATTTTACATATGTTACATTTTTTCCCATGTAAGATGCAATCGGTCCACTAGTTAAAACCAAACGATGCACAAGAACGCATTCAATATAGTCGCCGTTAACGTTACTTATGCGCCACCTTATGTATGAATGAAATGTAGGACATTCTCATTTCCAAGATTTAGTTGATTTTTAGAAACGTAATACCATATTGATATCTTTACGCTTTGTTTGTTGATAAAATATATTGCTAATTTTACTATTGTGTGTTCAGCATATTGACGTTTTAGCAATTTTTTATTTTAGCGATTTTTTTTTTTAATTTTCTGCCCATATAGAAAACGCTACTTTGTTCAACTGTATTAGCTATATCAAAAAAATAAATCGTTTTCGTTTTTTGACGATTCACTTACGAGATATGGAAGTTTTTATAATTCTTATATTTTTTCCGATCTTTACCAGTTTAGCACTTTTTATGAATAGACCAGTCAAACGAAAAGGTTCGGCGATGCGTTTAATTGTACATAATATAGAAATTCTCTTAGAAGACGACTGCACTTTCGATAGTAAATACAAATGCATTTCGACATTATAATTGTCGACAGACTGAGCCGTTGGAATCGGGCACCCTTTATTAGATTCGTTTTGATATGTTTATATTCGAACGCTTATTTTACTAACATATACTCGTATTCAAAGGTATTTGAACACAATTATCGTCGCACAGAATTCTAATATGCAAGTATAAGTTCATTTAATGTGAACTTATTCCATTCCATTTGGAATGACAAGGATATCTGCTTCTTTACAATGTGCACTGGGAACAGAATTTTTTTGCAAGAAATGTTGAAAAGTTATTAGTTTCAGTGTGCCAGTTCTAGTATTTGAAATTTTGGTTACCGCAAATATAAAAATAATCTCGAAAGACAACCAAAAATTCCAATCATTCAGTTTCTCTGTCAAAAAATATAGCGAAATCGATATTTTGATTCAAGAATCCGAAACGAAACGTTTCTTAGTCTGCGTAAAATTCGGCAAAAAAAAAGGATCGGAGGAAAACTGCGAAAGTAAAAAAAAAAAACTAGAAAAAAATTATTTCCGTAATTGTGAATACCAGACGCTGACAAATCTTTGAAAATCTGAAACGAAACTGTTGTTTTGTGTAACTAAGTTTCTTAGCTTGAATCGGAATTGGCAGAAAAAAGGAAAACAAAGAAAATATGCTTCAAATATCTATTTCTGGGAGTTTAGATACCAGACTCTCAGAAATTTCTCTATTTAAAAATAACACGATGATCAGTACACGCCACTGTCCTGAAAATGATCTTGGTCCTGTGACTGATGCATCCATCGGTATTTCTTTTAGCGCCGATCATCATGATGTGCCTGACGCACAAATCAATTATTTGAGTAATTGAAAAGTCTGGCAAAAACTTCCGGAATGTGAGTAAATTCATTGACTGTGAGAATCTCTTCACATTAATGTGATAATTTTCATTGTTTTTGAAGCAAACAAATAAAACATTTCTCAAATTTAATGAACATCAAAAATATTTCTAATTTCGAATCTAGACACGAATTTATTTGGAGTTTCGTTACAAATATATGAATCAGAAATAATCTATTCTATCTATCTATCTATTTATCTATCTATATATATAAAAATCAATTGCTGTGCGTTAGTCTCGCTAAAGCTCGAGAACGGTTGGACCGATTTGGCTCATTTTGGTCTTAAATTATTGGTAGAGTATTCCGGAAGGTTTAAAAGGTTTTATTTGAAGTGATAGATGGCGTTGGAGATGAGATTTTTGCAATTAATTTTTTCTACCACATTAACATTGAGTCAAATAATGGTAGGTGACAAACATACCAGCCTATATGTGGCGCTGTTATTTATTTGAAGGCAAAACAACGTTTGCCGGGTCAGCTAGTACGTAATATAATTTTGTTGTTTTTTTTTTGTGGAAATCAGAACCCAAATTGTTTATAGTAACAAAATAAATGCTTTTTTTTTTTTTTGATTTAGTTTCATTGACCAAATTGCATAGGCCTGTTCTATGCTGGGGCCAATTTTCAAAAGCCATAAATGGTTCTAAACCCATTTCTAGTATTCCTATTAAAAGCGTTATAATACCTCTGGTTTTTAACGTTCTTAATAACTATTATTATTTCTTCCTTCTTTATTTACCATCTATTTTAACAATAGCAGTCAAATTTGATGATCTTAAATAATAACGTGATATGTTGATTTTCATTAAAACCAGCAATATAACATACTTATCCATATACATGAGTTTGATGAAATAACTTGTACATTAATAAGCGAAATTTAATTCAATATATTAACAATTAATTTGATTTTATGTTAGTATAATTGCAATGCTATGTATATGAATGAAAGATCTAACACATGTTTTCTTTTGAGTCTCCTAACTTTATCAGTCTCATCTAACAGAATGATTGCCAAAATATTTGAGTGATTCCATAGTCGTTGCAAATAATTGAAACTAAATTTTTTTCTATTTCTGATTTAACAAACGTAAAAGGGTGCATTTGCTAAAAGTCGCAGTGATTTTGATTAGAATCTTTGAAGTATTTCGATATTAGAGTTGGTGGCCGTTCCCCAAAGCTCAATACCGTAAGTCCAAATAGATTTGCAGGGACAGTTTTGATCTCGGCCCTAGCAACAAATGCATTCGCTTGATTTTATTGTCTAGTTCTTTTCTCTTTGCTGATATGTGGGATTTCCACGTAAGACGTCGGTCCAAGTGAAGTCCAAGATATTTTACAGTATCTTTGCCATTCAAGAGCACTGGTGGACAATTTTCCCTCCGTAAGGTAAATGAAATGTGGCAAGATTTTTTAGTGTTAACTATGTTATTCCACTTTGCTGTAGATTGTTGAGCTGCAGTTGCAATATTCTTGAGGATTTAGATGATGACGGGACACGAGCATAAGAAAGCGATATCATCGGCAAGTGTTGCAAAAGTGATGTCTTCTCTAGAGGACATATCATGTGTAAAAATAGTATGCAATACAGGTCCCAAGTACGCTTCCTTGTGGGTTCCCTGCATCAATTTGATACATGTTCGATACATCGTTGTTGGCCTTTACGTAGAAACATCTTTGATTTAAATAAGACAAAAAAAAAAAAAAAAATGTATAGAAAGGGGCTGGAAGAATATTTTTTTAATTTGTAAAGAAGCCCACAGTGCCAGACTTTGTCAAAGGCCTGTTGTGTGTCTAAAAATACAGTAGAACAATAATTTAATTATTATAATACAATTTTTTTTTACCCAGAATTGAGTTCCACCCAAAAAATTTCAGATATTCAGCTATATCTTATAGGCCAGAACTTGTTTTATCTGTATTACAATTTAAGCTTTCTTCTAACCAACCATAAATGTATATTCCGGCAACTGAAATCGATAATTGTATTCCTCCAGCTCTTGGCGTTAGTCCACAATAATAGATAATACGGCGTAAAATCAAGTTTCCAGTAACTTCCAGTACGTTCTAAAAATCCGCACCGCATTCACTTCTATAATACAAACGGAACGTTCTCATCAAATTCGAAGATTATATTCTTCCTAAATTGATCAGAGTCTCCAAAAAATTACTTAACAATTCCAATAAAATTGTCAAAAAGCGGCATTAAGGACGTTCCACATACATTTGTTTACAATTAGAGCCACCTGTCAAATTGTGCGAAGTATACGTTTGCGCCTAATATAAATATAATTATTTTCCTATCCGCCCTAAGATTGTTTAGTAACACGTTTTTGTATTATATTAATTTATTAATTGCAGATTAGGCAAATCTGAAAAATTCTGTGCAATTTACTTTGCCTTTCAGGTCGCACTAAATTGAATATTTGAAATTAAGAATTACGATTTAGCACCATAACTGCGAGGTCCTTAAACTAGCCAACCTAACAAAGAAGACATAAAACAGTTGGGAGGCATTTTCTTTATTTTTCAACATAATTTCCTTTAAGCTTGCTACACTTTTCCCAGCGGCATTCAATAGCTTCCATAGCCTGCTTAGTGTAAGAACTGTCAAACTTATTCAAATATCCATCATTGTTGGCAAATCGTTTACCACCGAGTCATTTTTTCTACTTTGGAAATAAAAAATAGTTCAAGGTAGCTAAATCTGGCGAATAAGGTGTGTGATAAAGCACTTCGAACTTTACTTAATCAATTTTGCTCATCGCAATAGTAGATATGTGAACTGGAGCATTGTCTTGATGAACCAACACTGTCTTTTTCGCCAAATGCGTCATATTTTCCATAATTGCATTACCCAAACGAGGCAATAAATTATCATAATATACGTCGTTCATGGTTTTTCCTTTCCCAAGATAATCAATATAATGAATTCCCTGTGCATCTTGAGGAAACAGACGCCATAACTTTGGCTGCAGATGAATCCGCATTCGCCTTCTTTAAACAAAATTCTCCCATTCCAGTCCACTGGTTTGCTTGTTCGTTTCTCTCAGGTGTGAATTGAACGACCCATGTCTCATCCATAGTTAAAAATCAACGAAAAAATTCGGCTTTATTGCGATGAAACATTGCTAAACACTGTACTGAAACATCTTCATGACGCTATTTTTGCTCTACTGAAAGAAAACGCGGCACCCATCTTGCACACAACTTTCTCCTCTGCAAACCTTCGAAGTATAGCACTTCTTGAAATGCCTATCATCTTAACTAGCCCACACAACTTCAGGCCACGATCATTCTATATCAAATTGTATGCATTTCTTAACCGTGTCAAGCGTGGACACCCAAATGATTCCCTACTACGGTGTTCGTTTTGATAGCTCGCATGACCTCGTTTAAACCCTGTTGTAAACGAAGGATCATACTCCCCTAGAGTAAAATCTAGCTCGGCTTTAATATTGGTTGAACTAAGAACTTTCAAATGGGAATATTGAATTACATAGCGGTGACCAATTTTTTTATATGTTTACAAAATCACTGAGATCATTTACCTTTGATGGCTCGTACGGCCTCGTTTAAACTCTGATACCCAACAGTTTACAGTTGTAAATGAAGGAACAGACTCCCTCAGAGTAAAATCTAGCTCGGCTTTAATATTGGTTGAACTGAGAAGTTTCAAATGGAAATATTGAATTACATAACGGTGACCATTTTTTTTTTATATGTTTATAAAGTCAATGAGATCATTTACGTGTGGTGGCTCAAATAAAAATTTTAAACGAAATTGAAATTTACAACATATGTTTTATAAAGTTGATACTTTTAACCAAAATATTTTGTTTTTTTTTCAAACTATTGGCACCATCTATACGACAGGTCGGTCAGTTTTGGCTCGTCTAATACTTGGTACTGCTCAAAACACAAACTGTTGAATTTATCAATTTCAAAAGCCATTGATTTCATTGAGATGTGAACATATTTTACGAATATATTTCGAATGAACCTTCAAGCCAGTTTTCAAAAGAGTTAATTTTACCTGCACAAGTTTTCATATTCTTTTCTTATAATAGGACCGTTCTCTGATATTCATACAAATACAGAGGATTTCTGAAATTGCTGAATTAAATCGTGGAATTTGCTAATTTTGTCGGTCGACTAGTTTTGGGGCCATTCTCTTAGTTCTGGTTCCAATCAACTCAATTAAAGTTACGAAATAGGCCAGATATAAATCTGATCCAACAAAATGGAAAAAAGTTTTGAAATCTTCATGACAGGTTTATCACAAATCTATTGGCGATTCCATTTGCTATCTATGCGGTTAATAATAATATTTTGCCAAACATTATAGAACAACAAATTGAACAAAATATTAGAATACTAAAACATATCTGTTATATTAAAGATATTATTACGGTGAATCCGCGAATCGTTTAATATGTCCCCTCAATGAGATATTTTACCTCTCGGCTTTATCGTGAAAGTGTTGTCAAGTGACCTCTTCAGGCATTTTCCACCCACTGTGCAGTGTTATAGATTGCTCTTCATTTATTACACCATTTGTCGGTCTATCCGTCCTTCTGCCAATACCCCTGAACAAATTGTCCATCTTCCGGATTTTGCAAATGTCTGTGCAGCTATCTCCATTGCATCTCTATAGAAATATAAGGAAATGTCATTGTATCTGTTAAAGTATCTGCTAGTGTGTAAGTATTTATAGTTATACTTGTATGTACACATATAAATGTATTCATTTGTTTTCCTTTTTTAGGTTTTTGTTTTCATATGCCAATTTATGATGCATATTATTTTTTATGATAATTTTTATATAGATTTGAACATTGTCGTCGTCTCTACGGCTATTTATGAAGATATAAATTTTAAACAATGTACTCTTTTTTGGTCTGGAACGGAGGACAACGCCAAATGCCAAACACCGAACGCCGAACAAAACAAAAAAAAAAAAAAAAAAACGCTTCAAAGTAAACGCATAAATTGTAATTCCCATGAAAATTTATGACATCGTATTACAAAGTAACACATAATATCATATATACGGATATTTATGAAAGATTTGAAATCGAATATGATGTGACTTCCAACTAATGGAATGAAAAAAAAAATTGGCTCTCTTGTGTCTGTGCAAAGGCAATAATGAGATCGCCGCACCGGAAAAGGGTCTCCTCCTCTTACTAATGCAAAGGCATAAAAGAAAACTTTTCAAAAATACAATGAACAGTTAGAAGAATTATCATCGTGAAAAGTGATGATTGAAAATAATAGAAAATATTCATTGAAATATTCATTCAAATATTCATTTATTTATCGTAAAGGAAATTAAAATTCTAAAGATTTGTCCTACAACTTGCAAACATATTTTTTGATTTTCTCCACAGTGTGACCTCCTCCAGGGTACCAGACCTGTAGACACTTTACCTTGTTTCATTCAACCTTTTCCATAGCTTAAGTTTCTGAAAGCAATCATTGGTATTTTAAGTATAATATATAATATAATATATGTTAATTTATTTCTACTAAACTTTCATACGATTATTAACTTATAAAATTCGATGTACGTAGAATATAACACACCTAACCGCTCCCACTTTAAGTGTTTAAAGTACAACTTAAGTTTATTTTATTTATTTGTATTGGATTTTCTTTATACTGTAGTTTACTTAAGAAGTCAATGCATTTTGTCACAGATGCATAACACTACTGTGCACGTACACATACATATTCATTCGTTTTATTTGTTAATTTTCAACATTTACCTTCCATATGCTAATAGATTTAATAGAGTTTAGAAAAGAAAGGCAAAGCTTCCTTTATTTATTTTGACAATAAACTGAGAAATGTTAGTTTATAGTTTATTCTAATTAGGTAAATAATGTCAAAACACTAACCGAAAAAAACACTTTTATTTAGTAAATAAACAAAAAACTTGACATAACACGATTTTTATTTACAAAATTTCTCTTAGTGTAACAGAAGCTTACGACGTTGAAGCTTTTGGCCTCCTAAAATCAGTAAGTAAAATCTTTAATAAAAGAAATCTTGATCGAGGAATAAAAACACCATAAGAACTAATGAATAATTGATAAACTGATAATCGAACTCACAAAAAATAAGGGTTCGTAAAGGCACGTGAGCATCAACTCAAACTCAATACCTTGTGAGTTGTGAGCTGTTTAGAGCCGCAAGCAACATACGAGTATAACTCGAGATCCGGGAGTTGTAAACAAAGAAAGCTCTCTTTAGTACAAAAATCGATTTTGTGATGGCTGAAACTTGAAAATACCTCAATATATTGAAAATGTAGCGTCAAATTAGACACTACAAAGGGAGCTGGACAAAATAGTGACCTCTACGCAGACGAAAAATTTTCGAAAATCGGCAAAATGAAAACATATCTACATTAGGTGAACGCCCAATAGCCAAAACAACTTAGGAGCAAGCATATATAAAGTAAAGATTCAAATAATGCATCAATAAAATCATAAAAATAGCCGAGATATAAAATCGATTAAATGGAAAAATTCCAGATCATCCACTTATCAGTTGTCCCATTTTCTAAATTTAGTCATACAATAATTTTAGCGATTTTTTTTTCTTTTATTACACATTTGAAATCTCCATTTAATATTTGAATGTATAATTCGAATGTAAAGCTAAGAATAACTCCAAAATTTAGATTTATAAAGTGGTTAATCAAAATGGTACCAAGATGGCATCATCAATTAAAAAAAAACCGATAATTTGCAAATATGTTTGTACTTTGGGAATTAATTCCAAAAATTAAATTTAATTATTAATTAATTATAATTAATTCCAAATAATGCCTCAAATAATGCATCAGGAAATTTATAAAAAACTAGCGGACCCGGCGAACTCCGACTCGCCACAATTTAACGCCTTCAGATAAACTCCCGATTAATAATAAAACACAGGTAGTTCAAATTTCAAAGCGATTTATTTGAGTGGAATCGAAATCAGTAGAGAGCGATATGATAAACAATGTTTTTTGATTTGTTTTCCGGCGCAAAAACAAACAACGAAGACGGTTTCCCAACACGCGAACAGGCAACGTACAGCTGACCGTGAAAAAACAGGGAAATTCGAGATTAATCCCACAGACTTCCAACGATTGGCCTTGCGATTTATTGATTGTCATCGCAAAAGCCAATCGAATGGGAAACTGAATCCGCTTGAATTGGAATGGAAGATCAGTTGGAATTATCGGAATTCGTAGGATAAGGCCTTCATCTCCTTTGAATTTGCCCTTGATTATCGTCGCTTGAAACACATTGTTCATCAGTTTCTTGATGGACAACCGCGTACCATTGCACAATTTTGGATGATTCAGATTCCGCAACATGACTAAGATCGATCCTACCTGGTTGAAACTTCAATGCATTGCAATGCTGGCATACGACAGGCAATGAACCGATACCAACGCAGTGAAGATCTCTGTAGGCGATTGCGGAATCGTATACGAAAGCAGCGCGATTCAAGCCTACATTTATGACTGGTCTTCTTCTAGTAACATTTTGTCGAATTTGAGGTGGTGATTGTGCAGCGCGAACTTGTGCAATATGGGCACGTCTCCATTCATTTTGTTCCGCGCGTTCCTCTTGCGTTTGATTATCACGGACATTCTGACTAATTATAGCACGACGTGTACGACGTCCAAGGTTTGATCGTCTAATAGGTGGCATTAGTCAAGCAAATAACTCTCCCTAAAATGGAATAAAGTCGTTTTTGGCTAATCCTATTAAAAAGAAATTTCTTTTTAAAAAAAAACTTACGAAATGAATGTGTCGCAATAAATGCTCGCAATCCAATAAGATAACCTCACGTTTTACACGCAAACTTATTTTCTGAAAAAATGATCGTATTGATAAATATTGCACTGAACTTCAATTGATCGTACTGCTTGCACCGTTTACGGATGTAATACACGATATATGAGTATCCGAAATCAGTGAAATAAAACGCAAAACTCGAATCAATTGCAGCAAGAAAAATAGCATATTTGTTTAATAGAAAATGACAATGCGAAAAGTGCACCTGTCAAATTGGGCTCAGCCTAAGTCAACGTATAACGCTATCTACGGGGTTGTGTCATTGAACGCAGCACAGCTCCATCTGTTATTTGTCTCGTTGACTTATCCACCCAAAATTCACGAAAAACGTATATTATCACAATGAATATCATAATTGTCCGATATTTTCCAAGCTTGACAACGATCTTTCCAGCTTTACATCGTCCAAAATTATCTGCGATCCAAAATCATGCGATAAAATGCAAAATTTCGTCGAAAAAAATTAAAATTTTTCACGTTTTTCCGGAATTTTCCGAGTTTTCCACTAAGAATTTTTTATTTTTCCACTCGAAAAGCCATTCCGGAACAATTGCACACAAAATTCCATACAAAAAATCAATTTTCGATTTTTCCAATTTGCCTTCTCCAGGCAAATACGAACGACTGAAAAAAAATTGAGCCACATCGATCCAGCCGTTCTCAATTGATGAATTACTATACATTTTCACACCATTTTAAACTGCCAATAGGCAAAATTACTTTGTTTTTGACTTTCGGAGTAATCTAATATAATGTAATGATTCAAATAATATACGAAGAAATTCAGAAAATCTTTAACGATTGAAAAAACATACGTTAAAAATAAAAGCCGCTTCGTTTCTAAACTTAAATCAAATTCCTATTTTACCAATTTTTGAAGTCATCATTGAAGTCACTATTTAGCATTTGCTATCCTCAATCAGAAAATGAAGTGAAATTTTCGTACCCCAAGCACAAAACGTTCCATGGCGAAAATAAATAATTTGATGGATTTTTGATCATTGATTTTTGTACATTTCTAAAGAAGTAGGATGTAGTGGAATCCCGCACGTGGTGCCAAAGAACTTCTGGAAATTACCAATTTGAAACATCGTGAGAGATATGTAATACAGAAACGATGCTCCTTATAGACAATATGTCTTTATATTTTGAATTACACTAAGATCTTCGGAAAAATCGGTAAAATTGAAATAAGACAAATATTAGGGCGTTTTACCTATTAACCGCTCCGTGTCCGACATTATTTCATCATTGATATAATCATTTTTGATCTGAACATTTCTTCCGAAAAGAAAAATAACACATATCACAGAAATGAATCATCCAGTCGTTAAATTATAAAACTTTTAATGGACTCTAATTGGGTGGAATAGAAACTTATCATTCTATAATGCCTAAAAATATTATTAAAATCTCAAGAAAAAAAAAAACGTTAAAATTGCAATATGTTTATATCTCAGGAACAGTGCGATTATTTGCAAGTTTTTTGAAATCATGTGTGCTCTAAAGAGTTATCGAGTGCACATAATAATCAGGCTCAGCGGGAAGTCCTCCACGAGTTTCGTATTTTTTATCATAGTGAAAAGTAGATTCATCACATCACAACAGAGACCAAACAGAAGTAGAAAACTCGATAGTTTGTTCATGATATTCAGCCATAAAGAAAGACACAGGATAAATCATATCAAGTATCTTTATGTGAAAATATGTAAATGAAATATTTGCAAAGTAATCAGATCAATAGCAAAAGTGCAGATCATTTTGGCCTTTTCTAAATGATGGTATTTTCTAAATTTACCACTTTTAAACACCAGCAAAAACCGACACACATAATATTCGTAAGTATTCTATTACAATTCAAAGCTGCTAAAACTATTCAAATCAGATAAGGAACACGAAAGCTTGTTAAAGACTGAAAGCTTGTTAAAAAATGTCAAAACTGGATGTTGCCAACTTTAGCCATCCACCATGTGTGCCGTTTTTATCAAGACAAATTACATCAGATGTAGAACTTAAACTCGTCAACGCGATAACTGTGATTCTGATTTCATTCAAATCGAACAGCCGAAATACAATAGTTTCACATTTATTTTAATTTTTTTCGCATTTCCGGTCACCGTGCTGCCCATTTGATTGATTAGTTTATTTTATAAACTTCGTAGCCAACAAATCACTGGATTACAGTTATCTTGATTTCTTAGTCACAAACCGAGCAAGGACTCTTAGTGGAACTCTGCTGCATTTTTGTTCCTGCCGGTGTATGGGGAAAATCTGTAAAAGGCTGAAAATCTGCAGTATTACAGAACATTGTGACTTCAAATTCCGAATAGCATGTGATTTATTAAAATAAAATCAATAGTATGATTTGAAAAAATACAATCTGTAGGAAAAAATGTACTGGTTAGGAACAATACGGTATTGAAATTTCACATGCCTTGACCATACTTTGTTAATGATTTGGTTGGGTTGAGGCCGCAAACAAAAAACCTTGATTTGTTTTAAAGCGTAATGAAAGCAGAGAAACGATATTGATTCGATATCACATCCATATCGTTTGATCCACTCATGACTGTACCAAAAGAAATTTTAACACTTTGATTTAGACATTCATTTGACAAACAAATTTAACAATTTAGTCATAATGTTAAGAGTTAGGGTATAACAAACTGCTTCACATAAAACTGATATAAAGCCATTTACGAGTATGTATATTTCGATATTTCAAAGCGAATCCAAACACATGTCTCGCTGAGAATCTAACGTATCATGAAATGCGATAATTGGACCATGAAAGCATCTCACACTAACAAAGCAACAAAGGAGAATGTCAATACAGCATTAAGGAGTTTCAAACATAAAGGAAAATCTTGTTCACTTTGTACTGAAGTCCTACCACTACCGATTTCTATTACAAAATGTCACAAAAGCTCTTGAACAAGTTGGGTTGTTTTGCCAACACAGCCATTTAAGGTTGGGCATAATCAAAAGGAAAAGAGAAAATGCTTCAACAACGACATATGGAAAACTTAAACAAAGTTTTTAGTATTGCTGTACAAAACTACAACAATGACGCAGTAGTTGCCTAAGTATTTGCGAAAGGATTGGTAGGTACCGCCTGGTCCTGATTAAAATCTTCAAATCCTACTATGAATTCACTTTCTTCTTTTGTTAACTTTTTGTTATATGTGTAGCAAATGAAAGTCATGAACTTTTTTTCCTTTGTTTGATACACAAATTCATTAGATTTCTCCTGTTCTGTGCACACAAGAGCATTTGAATGGTGTGCTGGAATTTGTCCGGAAGATGTGCATTTTACCTCAATTGTAACTGAAATTGTAATTCAATTTTAACTATCAAATTGAAAGGAATTCCATTTAGACCTTTCGTTAACAATGTTATAGATTTTTATATGATAACCTTCAAATTGCTTTTTGATTGACATGAGAGTGAAAGCAAAAGCAAAGATTTTCTATTGGCGTATAAACTTTTCATTGATTGATTAAAGGATCTTTCTCAAATATTTTCAGAGTTCAGGATTATTTAGTACAAATGTATCAGAGCACAGTGACTTTTTTACAAAAACGAAAGACAAAATTATTTCTTCAAAGAGTTTGATGAAAAAAAGGGAACCAAATGTATCAGAGGGAACCACTTAATAGAAGAAAACTTGTGAAAGTAGATCATACTTGTTATAGAAATGTGATAAAAGATCACACCCTAATTTCTAAAAGGAAAGATAATGAAATATATGTTTTGCCGAAGAATGTTTGGAAGGAGACTTAGACGAAAAGTTAACATAGATGTAACTTTTCCCATAGAAATAGAGAAGAAGAACAGTCCACAAGAGATATCTTTTGCTTATAAAACCGACTGAACAAACCATTTCCTAACGTAACTGAAATCGGAATTCAATGTTAACTTTCAAATTGGAGGGAATTCCATTTAGACCTTTTATTAGCAATGTTATAGATAACGTTAGAACAAAATATTTTCTGTTAAAAAGCTGTAGGCACCCGATAGAAAATCTTTGTCCTACAGAAAAGTTATCTGAACAAATCTTTTCTCACAGGAAGACTGTCATTGAAAAAATATTTTCAATATAGAGTTTTATTGTTAAACTACTTTTTCTAATTAAAAGATGTTCGAACACAACTGTTTCAAATGAAATGTTGTTGCCATACAAAATTTTCTACAGAACGTGTCTTGGAAAATCAGTTGGAAATAACTTACATATTGGAAATTTACAGAAGGGCACTTATTCTTATAAAAATGTAATTGTAGTACAATTTTTTCTGTAAAGAAAGTTATTGTGGCACAATATTTTCTACAAAAACGTTGTTAGAAATCCAATTCCGCTGAAGAAATTGCTGGAACTTAAGCTCTTTTAGTTGAAATTCAGTTGGAATATAAAATTTTTTAGTGAAAAATTTCTTCTATGGAGAAAATGTTGAGCCATCATAGCTGTGATTGGGCTATGAAAAGTTCTAAGCCCATTGCTGTTTCTTTAATGAGGCTGTCTGGCAACTTTATTCTATGGAAAAACAGTTATAACAACAACAACAATAAGTTTTGATGCAAATTTTTCTTCCGAAAACAATTTTTTGTGGAAAAATTGTTGGTTTAAAACTTTTTCTATGAGAAAGCTGTTGGAATACACCTTTTCCACTTGTAAAATGTTTGGGAAAATTTTTTTTTTTTTTGGGAAAGTTATTATAGCACGAGTTATTCCAACACTTTTTTGCTCTATACTAAAGTTTTTGAAACAATTTGTTTTTTTGAATTTATTTTGATATAAACTGGTGCTATGAAAAATTTCTTGGACACTGGTTTTTTTTATGGAAAAGTTGTTAAATCGCAAATGTTTTTCCCGTAAGTTTCCCTATGAAACAAGTTTTCGGTTTTTCCTGTTGAAAAAGTGTTGAATATAGAATTTTTGAATTTAGAATATAGAAAAATTTTGAATACAGAAAAGGAGTTGGGCACCACGATTGTTGGGACACAGCTTTTCCAATATGAAGTGCTTCGCAACAGGTTTTCCTTTACAAAATTGTTGGGCCATAAGTTTTTCCATAGAAAAAGTATTGGACTACAACATTTTCTATAGAAACTGTTCACGTTAACGATTTTGTGCCTTTCCTAGAATTATTAGGGCATACTTTCCTCAATAGATAATTAGACCATATATGAGTATATCTTTCTCAATTTTTTTTTTTTTTGCACAACATTTTTTCTGTGCAGAAATTTTTTTTTTAGAACAGAACTTTTCAGAGGAAAATAGACGAAAGACAGCAAATCGCATAGACGGGGTACAAAGCAGGATATGTTTCTGAGAGAAAAGTTAGCAGTAGACATCAATTCGCGCAGTCAGTATAAAATGTTTCGAAAATCAGCATGGAAAGGCACAATTTTTCCAGTGGAGAGACCAGGTGTCCCATAACTATAAAATGATAGACAGGAGAAAATTTGAATGGTCCTACATCGTTGGGTTGGCGGGCTCACGGAGTTTTAGTCACTATGAATCACTTCTACGGGAAGAGTCGCGCATTTTGCGTGCGCGCATTTTACGAGAGCTCTCGTTCATATATTGCTACTAGGCGACTGTATTGTGCTAAATATGAACTACGGCGAATTAGTGAAGCTCCGAGTGCTAATTTAATTAAAATATGGGTAAAGCGTTTTGAAGAGACCGGTTCAACATTTAAACCACAAGCAAATGGTCGCCCAAGAACATTTAGGACCGAAGACAATGTTGAGAGAGTTATGGAGTCAGTACGAGGAAATCCACAAATGTCGACTCGCAAGAGATCGTCGGTCTTACAATTATCACGACGAAGTTTGCAACGAATTATAACATTGGATCTTACACTGCATCCATATAAGCTGCAATTAACACAAGAATTGAAAGAGTCTGACTTCATAGCAAGGGTCGCATTTGCGAATGAAATGCTTAATCGATTTTCCAATTTTGACAATATCCTTTTCTCTGACTAGGCTCATTTCTTTATGAATGGGTTCGTAAACCGTCAAAATTGTCATTACTGGAACAGCGAAAATCCCAAAATCAAACAGCAGAAACCATTGCATAGTCCTAAAGTGACAGTATGGGCAGCAATCCCTGGCAGAAGAATAATTGGTCCTTTTTTCTTCGAAAATGCGCGGGGCTAAAACGTCTCGGTTAATACGGAACGCTATGTTGAGATGTTGGACGGATTTTTGGCTCCAGAAATTGAAAGTTCAAGAATAGTGAATTCCAGAACTTGGCTCCAACAAGATGGAGCTAGCTGTCGCACGTCAAATGACTCGATGGCGGTGGTGAAACAGATGTTCCCTGGCAGACTGATTTCGAAAAGAGGTGATATCCCATGGCCCTCACGTAGTCCAGACTTGACACCTCTTGACTTTTTTTTGTAGGGATACCTCAAACACAAAGTCTACAGTAATAATCCAAGAAACATCGTTCAGCTCAAGGAGAATATCCGTGGTGAAATGGCGGCCATTACACCAGTATTACTGAAGAAAGTTTTCAATAATTTTCGTTTGCGGTTAGAGGAGTGCCGTCGTAGAGAGGGTCACCATTTAGATGATGTTATTTTTAAAAAATAAACTCCATTTATTACTCTACAATGCCTTATTTTAACCATACATTTTGTATTTATTTTTTAATCTATTTTTTAAATATGCACGTTCTATTGCTCCACCCTGTATTATATTATATTATTAGGCCAGAAGATAATGACATTCGCTGTAGATTGGTCTGATTTCTGATAAATCAAATACTGTATGATCATGAATCCCATTGCGTTAGATTACTTGGAGAATAGTTCCTGATTGAATTTGTTGTGCCGATGAATTCAACAACATCTCACTTGATGGCTCAAGACAAAAGTAATAATGATTTCAAAGTCATGTACAGAAGATAAAACTAAATCACTCCAAGGAACCCAACAACCCCTTCCCCAACCATTCAAGTGAAGATCTACGCACGTCTGATCAATATATCCTTAAGCTCACGCACACAATCATGCTATAACGGAAAATCATAAATAAACATATAAAGAAAGGTGGTAAGCGTAAGTATCACCAATGACAGGGGAAACCTTTTGCATGTGTAAGAGTTTGTCAAAGAAGGTGTACGACAAGGATATACATTTGTATGGTGTGATTTCTTTCTTTTTGAATGAAAACAGAAAATGCGTGTCACTTGACAATCCATAGTTGTTCCTGGTGATTACTACACAGATGACGATGATGATGAAAATGATGATGATGATGATGATGGTGACGAGAAGATTCATTGCTTCCGGATCTATGAGACAATTTATTGAACAAATTGTTAACAACATTTCCCATCCCTCTGAAAGCCTTACCATAACCGAGTGAGAGAATAAAATTCTGTTCTTTCATATGTTTACAAAGCCATCAGTGAGTAGGTGTATGTGTGTGTGTGTGTGTGTGTGTGTGTAGCTGTGTGATGCTTGAAGGGATATGGGATTATTTGTTATTACTTTAACATACAAATCCATTCATATGGCGTTGGCTTCGTATGCGTCAGTTCAGGTGCATTTTATTGTGAGGTGATGGAGGAGAAAAAACAGCATCGGTAAATTGAATGGTAAGAAAGGACAGACAGACAGACGGACAGACAGCCAAACACACAGGCTGACGAACATTCAAGTTTATCTGTAAATAAACATATACATGTCCGTAATTGCATGGATGTTTCGAATTATGTGTGTGAGCAAGTGTTTTGTATTTGCATTTGTGTATGTGTACGTGTACGTGTCTCTCCGTGAACATCGTTGTCTTTCCTGTCCGCTCCGTTTGCATGATTGAAAAGTTATTCATTGTATTATTGTTATTTCTTTTTTTTCTTTTACTTTACTTTTATTCTTTTATGTGGATCTTTTTTAAAGCATTTAAATCAAAATAAAGTTTATCCAACACATACATGTGCATTTATACTTTCACATACGCATATACATTCAATCAAACTAACACATACACATATTTCTTTATCCACAATCGCCAACCCCTTCACATTTTCATCGATATAAAGAGAAATCCTACATACACACAGTCAGGCACTCTCTGATATCCTTGCTGCCATAGAATGTTTGTGTGTGTGTGTATGAGTTAAATCCAATGCAAGATTATATGGACAATTGTTGTCCATGCGTAACAGACATGAAAGTAAGTCAATCCAACAGGATGTCGGTAATGGTAAATTGCGGAAGACCTGACATGGCCATAGATTAGATAGAGGTACTTTTTCTATAAAATAATCGGTGAAGAATGAATTTCTTTAGAAAAATGTGTTCTACTACCTGATCATTCATAAAATTTAAAAAGTATCACAGCCTATGATCGTGGAAATATATAAAAAATACAGTGAGACTAAGATATGGGCATGATTTGAGCAAAAATTCGCTTAGGCGAAAACGAAACAAAAGAAAACCATAGCAAGAAAAAGGTCCTGGAACCCGAGAGACTTAAAAATTATGGTCGTTTGACGCCAGTACTTTTGACACAAGTGCGGGTATAATTACCTATTAAAGGTATTCTCAAAACGATTAGAAATGTACTCTTGTTAAGTTTTTAAACCATTTTTGGATCATGATAGACCCATTTGTTAATCTTTTTCTCGGGATTATAATTAACTAAAGTCCTCCTAATTTCAACGGTATTAAGAAGAATCGTTGCTGAATAATTTTTTTACATAAAAATCACTGCACACAAAACTTTTTGTTGGCCATAACTTTTTCTACAGAAAGGTTGGTGTACCACAACTTTTTCTATAGAAAATTTTTTGGAGCACAACTTTTTCTACAAAAAGTTAATGAGCCCCAACTTCTTCGACAAAAAAAAAACCAAATGTGTTTAGCTAAAACTTTTTCCAAGGTACAATTTCTTGCGACCAATTCATTCTTGTAGGTAAATTGCTGTCCCAAATTTCTTTTTAGAAGAAGTTTTCTGTAGTTGAGCTATCAACCTTTCTACAGAAAGAGTTTTGAAACACAAAATGTGTTCGGTTACAATTTTTAGTACAGAAAATGTATTGAGCTACTACTTTTACTGCAGAAAATGTGCCGTTCAAACAGTTTTTCCATAGAAAATATGTCGGGCTGCAGCTTTTTCAGTAGAAAATGTGATGGGCTATAATTTTTCGATAAAACCAATTTTAAGGATACATTTTTTTCTTAGGAAAATGATTACAATTGAATGAGCTAGAAAAAACATTGCAAAAAATTTGGGAATAAAATGTTTCTTATAGAATACGTTTGTGCCTACAACTTTTCCAGTAAAATGTTGTTGTGATACAAACTTTTCTGAAGAAAACGATGTGGTCAACGTTTTCTATAGAAAAACTGCGTGGCTACAACTTTTCCTATATTGTTTCGTATGGGAAATGTTGGATAACAATTTTCCCTGTCACGCTACAGCTATCGAAAGAGTGATAGCTCACAATTTTTTCTATATAAGAAAAGATTGTGCCACAAATTTTGCTTTGGGACAAGGGGAAGGTAACAACTTTTTTTATAGAAATCAAAGCTAGATCTTTAAGATTAGGATTGTCTGCCTCGGTACCACAACATGCCATATAGAAAAAGTGTTGAGCAACAACTTCTCTTACAGAAAGTCTTTGATGACTGCAATTCCTCCTGTTGGGCCTCCGGGGACCATATTTGCTAGTGCCCCATTTGGTTTTGCCACAACTTTGATCTCAGTTTTATGAGTCTTTGAAACGAGCTAAGAACGGTGGTGAATTTTTTTTTTTTTTTTTTGTGAACATAGGGCCTGATGAGGAGTGTTTTGAGGAGTATTTTATTACATTAAAACTTCAATTTTTTATGGTCTTTCTCATTAATATGTTAAGCAATTTTTGTCTGTGTGTTGGATGTGAGCAGCTACACTACCCATCTTATTATAATGAAACTTTTGCAGTATATTACAAAGCCATCGAGAACAGCTTTTAGAGTACTATAATTGGTATACTGTACTATAGTAGATTTAATTTATTCAAATATAAATTATTCAGTAACTTTAAAAACGTACTTCAAGCCACTCTGCTTCCTATACCAATGACATGTCCTAGAGATCAATTTTATAGCAGTCAGAAAAAACTAAAAATTCATATTTAATCTGAAAAAACATTTCACATAATTGTTCGCTCCGAGACAGTTTCTAGGTTGACATCTTTAGCTTTAATAATGGGGGGAACGTGATGGATAAAATCACCTACTTTTTCAAACTTATAGCTGTTAATGTACCAAACAAGTACATCATTTGTTCTTGCTTACCATCAGATTCACTTCTGCCAACACTTTCTCAATACTTGTGAAGACTGCAGTAACATCTCATAAAATTGCGTCAATGACATCTATACCATCAGCGCGTGTAAGTAATTTTTAACTTTTATTAAACCTGGCGTTACTTGTGAACCATTTCATTCATTGTAGCTTTCCGCATAACTATTTCCGAAAGTACGTTGCAAAGGTTCCACGTTGGGGCAGTAGTAAATGTCACAATTTTTATATCGTATTGATATCTGTCAATCCATTTTGTTTGTGAATGTCTCTGATGTCAGTTTTACATGTGTCAAAAACATCAACAAGGCGAATAACGGCGCGTTTTCTGGTTATTCCCATATGTAAAAAAAGGCAGACAATTCAAATTTGAAAGATCCAACCTTGATTGCTCAGAATTATCGCATAACAAACGAAACATATTTATAGATTACTGAAGCCTTCCGCTTAGAAATTATATAGAAAGTAATAATTTCTTCTAAATCGCCTGGTTTCTTTGAGCGTCTTCATAAAGTATGCGGAAATGTAGACCATTTGGTTTCTAAGCTTTACTAATTATAAATGTCTGCTTAGTTTTAAAGAAGTTAATATCACTGAATATGCTTTAATTTTGCTCTTTTGTATGGGAAGAGGTATAAGAAGCTCGTCGACTGATATTTCCAAATTTCACTAAGAAATATAGAAAATAGAATAAGAATATACGGATGAATAAGACAATACGGATGAATAACTGAATTTTAATTAATCCTTAAATATCTTCTTCTTCTTAGGTGGCAACTAGAATAGACATCCTTATCTATTATACGCCGCCCGTAGAAAATGATTCCAAGCGCTTCAATCCTGTGCGCTCCTCCTCCATTTCGTCACATCAAATTTCGATAGTATTTCAAAAGCCTGGTCTTTCCAACGAAGTTTTGCTCGCCCTCTTCTTCGCCGTCCATCGAGTTTGTTGTTCACAACTTTCCGTGCCGGAGTATTTGGGTTCATCCGCAAAACATGACCCAACCAACGCTATCGCTGTACTTTAATGCGTTTGACCACGTCGATGTCGGCATATAGCTCATACAGCCCATTGTTCCTGCGACGCCGATACTTTCCGTTAACGATTATGGGTCCATGTATTTTCCAAGGTATTTTCCTCTCGAAAACTGTCAGTACTGCTGATTCATCCGCTTGCGTCATAACCCATGATTCTCCGCCATATAACAAGAAAGGTACAACCAACGTCTGGTACAGTCGGATTTTTGTTTGTCGAGAGAGGGTTTTATCTTTGAATCGTTTGCTTAGTCCATACTAACATCAGTTAGCAAGCAATACTGTCCTCTTTATCTCCATGCTAACGCCATTCGTTTCGTTTATAAGGGAACCGAGGTAGATGAATTCTTCCACCACTTCAAAATTATGGTTGTCAACATTCACACAGCGTTCCAAACGAGTAGACTCCTGGTTTGTTGAAACCAATAACTTTGTTTTTCTTCATTTACCACCAGATCCGTTTTCACTGCTTCCTTCTCGATGCTTGAAAAGACTACAGTAACATCTCACAGTTTTCTGTCAATAACGTATATTTCATCTGAATATGCGGGGAACATATGACTTTTATTAAAGATGGTACCAGCTGCAGCTTTCCTCATAATCATCTCCAACAGTATGTTGAAGAGGTCGAACGGTAGACTGTCGCCTTGCCTAAATTTTCGTTTGGTGTAAAAGGGCTCGCTAAGATCTTTGCCTATCTTCACTGAAGACTTCGTGTCATTCAGCGTCATTCTACAAAGACATAAAAGCTTCGTAGGAATTCCAAACTATGATATGGCCTCATACAGTTTTTGCCGTATCGGGCTATCGAAGGCAGCTTAATAATCACGAAAAGATGGTACGTGTCGATCTGTTTTTCTTGGGTCTTCTCCAGAATTTGTCGTAGTGTGAATATCTTGCCAGTTGTTGATTTACCAGGTCTAAAGCCACACTGTTAACTTCTAATCAGGTCAGTAAGAAACGGCTTTAGTCTTTCACATATCTTCCTTATCCTTAAGTTTGTCTGAGGATAATAATCATTTTCCTTTTACATATTTCATACAACATCGGCCTGGATTGCCAAAACTTTTCTTGTCGATAATGCGATCTACTGTCTGGGAATTTATGTACACTCACATACCGTAATTATTTGGTTAGGGAATTGTTCATTCTCAAGATTTGTATTGAATTTTATTGTTTGACGAATGGAAGTCTTTATTATCCAGTTCAAAACTATGACCAGCTCCTGCTCACAAAATTCGTAATGAAAAACGGTGCTACTTTGCTCACAATTTACCATCAAGTGATTTTAATGAATTTGAGATAGTACAGACGATATCCTTTTTTATTTGACACACACATGATATGATTTTTTATGTTGCATCCACACTGTTAAATTGAGTTGCTGTATTTTCGTTGTAATTCCTTGAAAATCCCGGTTATTTTCTGTGTAAAATAAAGTTACACAAACCTACAATTGATCGAATATCGTAGTTTGAACCTGAAATTCAGGTGGCTATAAAATCGGAAATTTTATGAAAATAACAAATGCGAGGGGCAACTTTATACTGACCGCTAACACGCGTGTATCAATAAAAGTTCGAATTTAATACTTTGTACAAACTTTTTGAGTTGACGCCATATCAACGATGGTCCCGCAAATCCATTTGGGAATAATTTTCCTACCTCAACAAAATAGTGAACACCATAACGTCAGGCTGTTAACTCACTACGTCCGATGCGATTGCATGTAATTCAAGTAAATTGAAAATAATATTGAATTGTTGAGTGTTTAAAGGATTACATGTTCCAGTGAAT
Organism: Philornis downsi; assembly: GCA_019455685.1. Classification (NCBI taxonomy): domain Eukaryota; kingdom Metazoa; phylum Arthropoda; class Insecta; order Diptera; family Muscidae; genus Philornis; species Philornis downsi. The sequence goes on along the minus strand of JAHXMU010000136.1, from coordinate 7,910,077 downwards.
GTAGTTTTGCAGAGAAAGGCTGATGTGTGCGTAAGCAATTCACATTTACTGTACAGTTATCCTTATGAATGTACATTTATATCGAATTTAATATGAAAAATGTTTTTCTCCTGTTCTCTGTTACAAACTGACTGGCTGACAGTTATCCATATATTGACTGCATATAAAGTTGTTCAGTAATTCTTTAAGTTTCAACAATTGTTTATAAACAAGAGTTAATGGAAGTTCTTTTCAGCTTTCTTCTTTCATGGAATTATTTACAATTTATTTCCTCTGGCTGTGATTGAGATTTCATTTATAGGACAACTGAAGAAACAGGCGATGTAGAGAGGCCTTAGATAGAAATTTATTGGATTTAAAGGAAGTTGATGGAATCATAATGCCTCTACAAAATTGCAGTGCAGTCTATTAGGATTAATAGCTTTTAATAATTGCATAATGATTTGTAAACTAAGTATTGGATTCTTTAAATAATCAATAAATTTTCCATTGTTTTTTGGCAATTGAGATAGTAATTTTAACACTTTTAGAAAGTTTTTCTTTTAAAAATCTTGATTTATTTAATTAATATATTGTGTTATTGTTTAACTTTCTTACATTTCTGCTTATTTTCAGATTCCTTGATCATTTGCTTTATGGTTCAGTATCATATTAAACTTTTCCCTTTCCGAAATTTCCAACTAAAGGACATTTTAATTTGTCCACTTGAAAATTCACAATTCATGCAATTAAAAATAACGCATTTAAATGTAAATTAAATGCCATTTGCCATTCTGTGAATGTTAAAAAAAACTCACATCCAACAATTGGCCATGTAATACACAACAATAAACTGTTAAAGGATTAAAAAAAGGACAAAAGAAATGAAGTTAACCCGAATGTTCACATTCAATAAAACAATATGTTGAAAATGAAATTCGAACTGAAAGCAGAAGTTGCAGGATAAAAAAGAAATTTCGACTCAACTAGGCAAAGAATACTTCTATTGGTCAGTAACGAACGAATACAATGCAATCATCAAAACATTTTTTTAACATATTTTCCGGTAAGGACATCTTTTATACTTTGCAATGAGTGTCTCAAACCAGTACTTTGAATTTTACGGAGACAAAAAGGTCAGTCAGTGCCATATTAGGTGAACACAGTGGTTGTTCGATAATATTTGCAAATTTTTGCCTATAACTTCTTTCGCAATGATAGCCTTGTGAAATGATGCTTTTGGTGCTGCAAAATCCATAAGCTTTCTTCTCACAAAAGGGGAATCGATCTCTCAAACGCCACAAAACACCCAAATAGTATTCTTTATTTAACTTCTGATACTCTGGCAAGAATACTAATAATCTTTCAATTAATATGCAAACGTCTTTTTATTCCATTGCCCGTAAAATGGCGAATATGTCACTTTATCGACTATCAGATTAAAATTAAGCGGCAAATAAGGCTGAATTTTATGGGTTAGTCCACAAAAACAAAGATATTAACGGACCAACAATTTTTATATATTTTCATATCTTTGACTTTGTGAAATCATAACATTTGAGCAGTTTTCCTTTTGCCGTAGTAAAGGGTTGTCCATTTTTCGGTTTCTAAACTAAAGTTATATAAAACACACATAAAGCTAAGACTTCAATGAAACTTTTATTTCATTATAATGCATGGACCTTAACGTTATGTTCGAAATAAAATGTCATTTAAATTATCACCTCTCGATTGACTGCTGCAGTCTATCCTTTTGAGGTAGTTTCCGACCAATTCGTTTTTCGGTTGTTAGACGATTCATATTACTAAACGGCAAATCTTTCGCTAAATAAATAACAAAACGGATAGCCCTTTATATATACTTCACCGTATTAAATACTTAACTTCACCATAAATTAGACATTGTGGCCAATTTTCTTTGTATAGCGTTGTATACAGGACTTCTGCGTTTATTTATAGGTTACAAATACTAGTATACATCATAATTTAGTCACGTTTCGGTCAGCCGGTATTAAGCACTTAATCAAGAAAAAAAATCTATTTTTACTCCTGTACAAATTTAAGGCCAAAAAGTTTATCACCTAATACACCACGGAAGAATTAACTATTTCTAAACCATAACACTTTGTTTACATAGATTTTTAAAATACTGCACACCAATTTGCTATTACGCCGGAACTCACCCTGTTGTGCTGTATTCGTAAAATAGCATCAACAGCATCGAAGCATTTAATAAATCTAACAACACGTACGCAAAAAGTTGCTACTAATTTTCGAAACCGCAAAATAAAACTTCATCGCCAACGTCACCTCCACCCTGCAACCAATGTGGTAGTAGCGATACAGCTACGATGCCAACGATTAAGTTGTTATTCCTTACGCATTGCTTAACATGAGAGAAGGACATACACAAATTATGATTGCGGTTAAATTGGCAACAACAAAAAGGACAACGTCCAGCCCCTGGTAGTTCAGGGGTACCCAATAGTCTCCTCCTCTCCTTGTCGTCCTGTTTTGGAAACTACCACAATGGTGAAAATTAAATCCATTCTAACTCTCCAGCTTCAGGCACACTGTAACAATATCCTTAGATGGAAAGAAATTTTCTGGGAAGGAGTTAAACAAGTGTAGAATTACTTGAAGCTGACCGTAAACACAAGATAGCAAAATGTAAAAGGCAAAAGGATCCAAATAAGGGGAAGGTAACCATATGCAAATAACAACATTAAAGGTTAGAAAATGTTGCTGAAATGTTGCTGATATCGTTTTCCTACACATTTTATCCAAAAAAATTAGCGGAAAATGATCATTTAAAAGTATAAACAATTGATTATTCAAAAAGCCCCCTTAAACCGATTATCAACATTCTTTTCATTACTAAGTAGGCACAACTGTCTTCTATATTCAAGCGGAGTTTAATCACGATCTGTCATTCAGTTTCTTTATTGCTCTATTTTGTATGTTCTTTACAAGGAAGAAAAATATCGAATAAAGAATTTGTCTCAAATTTCTTATTGAAAATTTAATTTCATATACCGAATTGCTGAAATTATAACAGATATCTTACAGTCAAACTACTTTATCAAAAATATGTGCATATAAGTGGTACAGTGCAATCAGAAGTAATTGACATGTTGCAGAAGATTTACCTTTGCTGTGGTCGATTATCATCCTACACAACTGAAGTTAACATCGAAAAAGTGAAGAAGAAGATGATTGCAAATTGTCGTTTTTCATAAACCGAATGGCTGAAATTATAACAGATGTCTTGCAGTCAAACACCTTTATCAAAAACATGTGCATATGAGTGGTACAGTTCAATTAAAATTGGTCGATATGTGGTGAAAGATTTACCTTTGCTGTGGTCGGTCATCATCATCATCATCAACTGAAGTTAGCATCGATAAAATAAAGGAAATGATGATTGGAAACTGTCATCTTAGCTTGAGATAGATACTTACTGAGCTTTCTGTATACCATTCTTAATATTCTGAATAATAGTTTGTAAAAGGTGGCGCATAAATAACGTTAACGGCAACTATGTTGAATGCATTCTTGTGCATCATTTGGTTTTAACTCGTGAAACAATTGCATCTTATATGAGAAAAGATGTAACATATGTAAAATTCTTTGCAAAGACCGCCTAGACATCTCTAACCGCTGACAACGTCGCCTGGTAGAAGTTTCCTCAATACATACTTGCTTGCACTCGAGCGATGGTCATTTCATTTGGAACTGCACAAGATCTTCAAGCACGCGGAAGATCATAGATGGCCTTTTTGACAACCTTGTTGCCCAAGACGCTGAAAAAATCGTTAAATTGTTGGAGCGCTAGGAGCATTTCGAACATGAAAGAAATTTTGATACTGACTTTCAAAGTAAAATTGAACAACTCTGCTTTTTTGTTCGGTGCTGAGCCTTTCCATCATAAATTTCCCAAGTATTATTTAGTCAATTTTGTAAAGAGGCGAAAAAAAGACAAAAAATTTATTTACTGATCAAATCTTTGCGTTACTTATGCGCCACCCTATATGTGAAATACGCTGCCACTCGACGATTATCCGAATTTTCTTCAAAATCCTATTAAGTAAAGGTCGCTAAAACGGGTCAATTTGGACCTCACATTCATAAAATAAATTATAGCTGATGATTTATGAGGTTAAAGGCAAACCTATCAACAAATTTTTTCGAACTGAGCTGAAATCGGAAAAACTCAACAAATTTCATTACACATAAGATAATGTTGACTGTTTTGTTTTGGTCATCGCAACATTTTGCACTTAGAATTTTTACCAGAAGATCAGATGGTAAATAAAGAATATTATTTGGGCCACTTGCAGCGTTTGAAAGAAAAAAATTACCGAAATAGAATCAGATTTGTGGAGCGAAAACTCATGAATTTTGTACCACGATAACGCATCGCTAAAAACTCATCATCGAACAACCACAAATAGTCACAGGGCTGACTTTGTCCTCTTCCCAAAACTCAAATTGTCAATTTTAGAAGCCATTTTCTTTCGAGGGAAGACATAAAAATTCTCTCTTTTGTGAATTCTTTCCAAAAAAAATGCGTTTGAAGAAGGGTTGATAATGGGAGTATTCGTTTTATTATTTCAGAAGAGGCCTACAATGAAGGCAATACATAAATTGTTAATGAATAATAAATTTTATTGAACAACTCTCTGTAATTTATTAACGAAATCTTCAGCAAATTGTTTGTGTCGTGATAGACGAAATTTTGATGTTGCGTTGTCCACGCCATCAATGTTTTGCGTCTAGAAAATTTTTTCGGCCATGTTAATATTTTTGTTTGAAGAATTTTATAGTTGACAACGACAATCACTTTAACATTTTCATTTACAAAATCTTGGTGGTGTCGTCGTCTACATCTATATGTTTGCTTAGATATTTTTGTCAGAAAACCGGGTTGGCCAATGTGTATACTTCCCCTTAACGTTTATTCTATCCCATCTATTATTATACATTTTCCACAATATAAATTGTAACTCTGCAGACGTTGTCTACAGCCACACCTCCATTGTCAACCACATATGGTCATTAACTGGACACTGGCTATTCCTACACACTGCACAATATTGGATGACAACAACTGCTGTCCAACTTTTCAAACAACTGGGTAGGATCCCATTACCCAAAGTCTGCTGTGGGAGGGCTTATTCTCTGTGCTGAGCACTTGGCATAGAAAGGAGATATTTTGGCTTAATTTGGCTATCTTGTCCAGTTGGTAAAAAAAATTGTGAAGGAATTGTTTTTCTTTATTGGATTTAATTTGGGGATTTGGAGGTGTTGCAATTGGTTTAAAACAGCAACATGGTATAAAGAATTTGAAAGGATTTTCCAGTAACTCATATAACTTAGAACAATTTACACAATATATTAACCCATCCACTCTTTTATAGTTCTTCTCCTCAATACTTTCATTTTGTTGAAATCTACAAATTTTTGTCTAATTCCTGTACTTGTTTTTTTTTCCTCTCATTACAGGTATGTAAATCAATTTGTGACCGTTGTAAAATATATGATTCAGGTAACTGCTTCAAACATTGTGAATCATTATGTCCTTCCTTTACATGTTTGCCAGTATGACTCACCAGCAATTGGAGTCAATAAGTCGCAAATGAACGTATTAGTAGTCACAGATTGCCAACAATGTTATCAATATTTAGTGAAAATAAATGACTCCGATGACAAACAAAACAAATTGTGCGCGCAGATTTACACGTGTATTGGCAACATTTATAATAATTTGCTGCCGATGGCACATGAAGAGGGTAATGCTTGTTCTAGTGATAGAAAGTGGAATTTTATGAATGTCGGACTTATATGTTGGAATAGAAGGAGAAAAAATACAGAATGGTGCTCACATAATATTCCATCTCTTTGCTTTTCCAATTGCAATATCTCAGGCACTTGCTGGCCAATACAAAGATACAATCATACTAGCTCAAAAGCCTTACATAAGACTAATAAAAAAATAAATATATTACATATGACTGATAAATAAATCAGACTAACAAATTAATATGAGATCTAAAATTTCGCACTAAATGGGTTCACTCCAAAATGTTCTCCATTTTTACTCAGGTGGTTTTCACAATTTTATTGACGAGAAGCTGGATACAATAAAAAGTTTAAACTGCCTCAACCATTTACGCACTTCCTACAGTTAAGTCCACCAATTCCCAGAAGGGATTTAACAAGATATTTTTTTTTAGAAAGTCTCCTTCAAAGCCTCCTAATACATTCATTGGTGGAGATTTTCAAGCATTCATTCAAAGTGACTCAGTCAATGAAGACGCTAATTTTTTCCCCCGCTTAGTTTATCCGTTTAGTGGTTTCAAAGCGTCGGTCTGGCATTTGGGAATATGAATCGTTTAACAACAGAAGAATGCGTAGAAATAGTTAAAATTTTTTATAAAACGGGTATTTTTAAAGTGATTCAACACGACAGATTGTGGCTTTAATGCATGAAAATTTCAGAAAGCGTAGTTTCACATTTTGGCAGCGTCAATTGACCACGAAGATCATGCGATTTGACGCCGTTAGACTTTGATTTGAGGGGCTATGTCAAAGACTATGTTTACGTTGGAGTATTTGAAAACCACCATTCGTCAAGTTATCGTATCACCGTGATATCGCCCGAAAAAGTGGTCATAAACTACCTCAAAAGGGTCCACTATTGCAACCAATCCAGAGGCGGCCATTTAAATGGGATCGTATTTCATACATAATGGCAAGGTCCAATAAAAGTTTCATCGAAATCATAGCTTTATTTGTGTTTTATTTCATTTTACTTTTGAAATCGAAAAATGGATATATCATATAGAACTGCTAGTTTTTAAGACGATAGAGAGAATAGTTCTATAAATCACTAACTCTAGATGGCATAAATGAAGAAACCACGGTGGCATAGAGTGGCCAATATCGAGACAAATCCGATTAATAATTTCCGTTTAAAAACAAAAACATCTGAGAGTGTTGATATCCTGCCGTTAGAGCTACTCAGAGCCGATAATGATGAGCTGATAATGCAAGTACATCAGTTTCTGAAACTGATTTGGCTCAAAGAATGCATCATCAGGTGTTTAGTATTATGTATTTTTAGGGGAATTGTGTGCAATTGTGTATGCCAACTATTGCGCTGTCATTTTTAGTTTTTATCCGTCAATTATAAGTTCATCTCTACCATGTTAATTGATTGTACGAGTTCATTAAAGTGTAAGTGAACCTTATCGGCTTAGATTTTGTCTTGGTAAATCCATAACTAATCAGGCAATCACGCTATGGTGCATCCTAGAGAAGAACCAAGGAGAAGACATCGACACATACTAACTTTTTGTCGGCTGTAAAGCCTTATTCGACAGACCGTTAAGGCAAACACTATATGAGGTTATGACTGAATTTGGTATTTCCTTGAAATTTATATGTTTTTGAGGACAGGCAATGGCTCGCAAGAAGCCTTCACATAGGATAGGCTAAAGTCGAAGTCGGAAATGTCACACTAAACTTTAAACTAGGCTGGAATATCATTAACCGAAAGCTGCAAAATGTTACTGTAGCCTTCTCAAGCATTGAGCAGTAGTCATCAAAAGGGATCTGGTGCTAAAAGGGAATCAAAATGCAGTTTTTTATTGCAACGTGCGAATAGCCTACTCGTTTGGAATGCGCCGTAAGTGCTGACAACTATAAATTTGTAATTTAAATGATTTTCATCTATCTCAGCTCCGACTTTAATAAAATTAATGACGTCAGCCTAGAAACTATGAGAAAGCAGGTGCCGTTATGTACTAAACAAATGATTTAATGAAAAATATTCTCTTGTCGAACAAACATTTATATGAACCAGACACAAGTCCCGGTTCCCATGCAATGCGGTGCAGAATCCTGAATTATTCCGAGTATGTTGTGGGAGACTTCGATAGAAACATGTGGTTTTTGTTGTTCAGCACGAAAAATCGTTGCCAATGAAACTTTTGAAAGACTATCAGAAATTAACATGACGAACTGAACGAGGAACGCAAAAAATCAATGAAAGTACTTTTCTCAAAGGGTGATGACCAAAACGTTGGCAAAAGGATCAAACTTTTAAAAACTATCACAAATTAAAATGACGTTTTGGATAAGGAACGCAGAAAATCGAAGAACTTGTAAGGCTTTCCATTTTAGTCATCGCCAAACAAGAAATAGGGAACTGCCTCATCTAGTGCTTTTCTCAAAGGATGATGACCAAAACACTGGCAGAAGGACCGAACTTTTGAAACACTGTCATAAATTAATGTGAGAGAACTAGATGAGGAACGCAGAAAATTGAAGCGCATGTAAGACTTTCTTTTCTGCTCACCGTTAAAGAATCGAACAGTCTTATCTCCTATTTTTCTCAAAGCGTGGTGACCAAAACACTGGCAAAATGACTAAACAACCAAAGACCAAAAACTATCAGAAATTAATAAGACGTTTTAGATGAGACTTCTAAGACTTTCTTCTCTACTAACCGCCAAAAATGAAACAGGGAATTGTCTTATCTGCTGGTCTTCTTAAACGGTGATGGCCAAAACACTGACAAAAGGACTACATTTTTGAAAGACTATCAGAAACTAATATGACGAGCCGGATGAAGAACGCAGAATATGAAAGCGCTTATTCAGCACAAAAAATCATTGCCAATAAACTCAGTAGATGATGACCAAAATATTGGCAAAAGGACCAAAATTTTCAAAGGTTATCAGAAATTAATATGACGAACTGGATTAGGAACGTAGAAAATTGAAGCGCTTGTAAGACTTTCCATTCTATTCATCATCAAAGAAGAACCAGGGAACTGCAAAATACTGGCAGAACAACCACACTTTTGGAAGACTATCATAAATGAATGTGGCAGAAGTGGACGAGGTAAGCATAAAATCGAAACGCTTGTAGGACTTTCTTTTCTACTCACCGTCAAAGAAGAAATAGGGAACTGTTTTATCTGCTGGTTTTCTGCGCCACATACCAAGGCAAGTGTAAACTGCCATCAGTTTGGCTGGAATTTCATCCTTGTCGAGGAAGCATAAATATTGTCTCGAAACTGAAATTTAATGTTGAAGAAAAAAAATTAATAAGAAAACTAATAATGAGGTTTGACAAAGCTGTATTATCAAACGGGAAATCGAGGAACTTGAACGGCTCCTGAGAATCGAAGACATTATTTTCTATACAAAAACGTTGCTACGAGAAAATAGATAATTATGAAATATGGATGGCATTTTAACGAAATTCCCCGTGTTCATTCTTTACTAAAAGTCAACTTATGCCATTTAAAAGAGAAATCGATTATTCTGTCCAAAAAGGTTTTCTAAATACAAAAATTTGCTTTTATACTTGTAACGTTGGGAGTCGTCTTTAGGATGAATCTTATAGCAAAAATATGACATAATCCTCTTCAGGAAGCAAGCTAATTGTGAAGACAATTGCCTTACTCAATATTTCTACGAATTGCCTCGTTACATAGAAAAGTTTCACCAAACGAACATACGACGGTGCTCTCAAAACTAGTCGACCTAACGCATAGATGGTGCCAGTAGTTTGAAAAAAAAATATTTTGCAAAAAGTGGCAACCTTATAAAATATTTTTTTTTTAAGTTTCAATGCGCCAGGTTATTTAGTATTTTTATTTGAATCATCAAAAGTAAAGGATTTCAGTGAATTTGTAAACTTGGAAAAAAATTGGTCACCGTTATGTAATTCAATATTTCCATTTGAAAGCTCTTAGTCTAACCAAAATTAAAGCCGAGCTGAATTCTAATCTGGAGGAGTCTGCTCCTTCGTTTACGACTATAAAATATTGGGTAGCAGAGTTTAAACGAGACCGTACAAGCTGGCAAGACAAACATCTTAGTGGTCGACCAATTGAGGTGTCCACGCCAGACACGATTAAGAAAATCCACAAAATGGTATTGGATGATCGTTTCATTTCAAAGAGTGCTTTACATCGTATATTGGCCGAAGATTTGAAAAAGAGAAAGCTGTACGGTAGATGGGTGCCGTGCTTTCAATACAGCAAAAACGGCGTCGTGAAGATGTTTCAGTAGAGTTATTGGTGATCTTTTGCCGCAAAAAAACGGATTTTTTCGTGGATTTATAACCATGGATGAAGTGTGAGTCCACCACTTTACACCTGATGTAAAAAAACAGTTGAAGTAGTTAACTGGAATGGGAGAATTGTGTCCACGTGAAGGCGAAAACGGTTCCATGTGCGAGCATGATCAGGCGTCTGTTTTTCGGGATGCATTTGAGCTTATTTTTGTTTATTGCTTATCCTTAAAATAGACGAAATACGAGTATGGCATCATATCTGAGTTATTATGCATCTCTCCAAAAAAGTAACACTCTCTACACGTAAGCTGGCATTTTATGCAACAAATCATTCGCCACGTTCCATTTGAGTATTTACCAAGCTAATCATGTGCCTTTCTTTTTGCCAATGTTGTGTGTCTTTCTACGACAGCTTTTGCAGCATCTTATGTCGCTTCTGCTGCTTTTCCGCTCGTCGTCTAAGACCAAATCTGATGATGCATTCTATATTTGTTTGTTGCATCATTGTGGCAGGCAATCACTGAAAAAAAAATAACAAGACTGACTGTCAGGCACGTCTACAACGAGATTTTGCTAACTCAACAGAATCACTAGGAAGCAATGCAGTAATCGAGCTTGGAAGATGCTTACGATGGATAAAGGATATAAAAAGGCAACCAGGCGCGAGGACCAAAGTGATAGCTATCTTTAGGCAGTCATTGGGGATATGCCTGTCATGTGAGGGCACAATCTATGGTGTGTTGGATATGCCTTCATGTAAGCCCATTTATGCCTTTTAAATATGGTGAGAAATTGCAAACTATTATAAAGTAGTTTGTATTCATAAAATATACTTTTCATAAACACATAGTTCCACAGCCAGAATCGCTGCCAAGTAGGTTTCGTGTAATGCTAAAGGAAACGGATATGGAAAATGTCAATTTAAGCTTCGGTGTCTTTCAGACAACATTTGGTAGCAGTCGTTGCTTTTTTGTGTATCTAACCTTGCCAAGTGACACCTATCACTGCAGTCGTTGAGGGTGGCAATAGCCAAATAAATGCCATTGATATGGCGTAAACAAATGGAATTGTGATATCTACGTTAAGACTAGAAAGTTATGTAAATTTTTTGCTTGTAATAACATAATAACCATCTGACTGATTCCAAACAAATGATGTTATTTAATAATCCTTATTGAAGTAGTCGTTTTTGCAATTTAATTTTGCATGTAAACGCTTTTATGGACGCAGCTAAATATTTGCCCCCGTATGTATTTCAAATTGATACTGTTACTATGTAGCTATGCCTTAAAGTATGCAATCGTTCAAGATAGTAATCCAATAATGGAATGAAATCGTAGTAGACAAAGCATTACCAGTTTGATATCAGATTGCTTTTCAGTGCACAGTAGTCCACAAAATACATACGAGTACATTGGGTGGTTTTGAAAAAAAAAAAAAAAAAATTTGTCTATGGATCTCTATTAAAACGAATGTTTGGTTTATTTAACTAAAATTTCAAAAATTATTTGACGTTTTCTTCTCTAAAGATTGTAAATGCAATATAATATCTTGCACACACTACGTCCTCGTTTATTATAGTCGATAAGAATTAGTTGTTGCAAATACGGGTGCTGATGCGATACTAAGACAAAAGTGTTATATAACGGGTTATCAAATCCAACTGTCTGGCTAGGCTGTCAGCTGTTAAACACCTGACAAGTTATTGCCGAGATATCGCCCGAAATGTGTGAAAAAGTGATCGGAAACTACCTCAAAAGGATCCACTGCTGCAACCAATCCAGAAACGGTAATTAAAACGACATTGTATTTCATATATAATGGTCCAAGCATTATAATAAGAAAAAAGTTTCATCGACATCATATATTTATGTGTGTTTTAGTTAACTTTACATTTGAATCAGCAAAGCCGGTGCATTCTGTCAATAAAGCAGTGGAAATTGATTATTTAAAAAGACTGTATAAAGGAATTGTCATAATTATTTTTTTTAACGCTAAGTTGCCACAACTATCCCCTATGCTAACGAAGAGTTTGAGCGCCATCTGTCACTTATTTTGTTTACAATGCTCGATTTGCCGATTCATCTCAAGTGAGTTTTGCAAATTTTACTATGGATAAAAATATCAAACAAGCAATTTGTATTCAAATATTACAGAAGTTTTACTGTGAATGGACTTTATCAAACGAACCTTCATGTGAGTGGTACTATAGCGGAAAATTTGCCTACCTTTGATCGGCCATAGACGTCTTCAACTAAAGTTAATATCGATAAAATGAAAGAATCGATCTTTTAAGTTTGAGAGAGATGGCCGTTGAACTTTCTGTGTCTCACCAAATTTGTATCATTAAGACTTGAAGTTTCTTTAAAAACTTAAACGAGTAAAGGTGGCTGAAAATGTACTAAAAGGACTTAATTTCAATCCAAAATTCTTTGAGTGCGTTATGGCTAGTGATGAGGATTTAAGAATTTAAGAGTTTATCATAAAAATTAATCAGCAAGCTTCGGAAAGGCACTGCTGAAACCGAAAAGAGAACGTGAATGTCAATCAAATGTTGATTATTTTCACTAATTATCGCGGTAGTGTGCACTCCAAATTCTTGCTGGTAGGCCAGGGAGTAAACAGAGAGTGTTATCTGGGCATTATGTGATATTTGAGAGAGCAAATTCGTATTAAAATACCAAAACAGCTGAAGGAAAACTCATGCACTTTGCACCACGATGACGCATCATTTTACAAACTTATCATTGTAAACGAATTTCCGGCTTAAAAACTCTACAAGTGTCCACTAACAATTATCGTATTCACTTGATGTGACACCAGCTGACTTGATTCCCCTTTCGAAAACTCAAATTACCACATCGAGGCACTCATTTTCAGTCGATATGCTGGAAGACATAATAAATGTTTGAGGCAAGAACTCAAGAGTTTTCAGGAAAATGGCTTCAAAAAGTTTTGATGATTTCACTAAGTTACATTAAGTTAGGTCAGCGTGGCAGTCTGAATAGACAGACTACTTAGACTGTATAATCCATTGTAATACAAAGGAAACTAGAGATATAGATGTCCCTAGTTTCCTCCATTGAACCATCCTGAGTACCTCAAGAAGCTCTTAAGTCGGACAATATCTATGTCGTTTAGAACTCCTAGGTCCCTAACAAATTTCTCGCTTAAAAACCCTACAAGTATCAACTAACAATCATCGTGTAAACTTGATGTGACACCAGCTGACTTGTTTCCCCTTTCGAATACCTGAATTGCCACATCGAGACATCAATTTTCAGTCGATACGCTAGAAGACATAAAAAGTGTTCGAGTGAAAAACTGAAGTATTTTCAGAAAAGTGCCTTCGAAAAATGTTTTGATGATTGTATTATTCGTTGTCCAACTTTGAAGGCGGTATAATAAATTTTTATGAATAATAAATATTTTGTATTTCTTTTTTACCAATTCCTGATATATTTTTTTCAGAATCCCTGTATTGTGATGGTTTTTTCCAGTTTATAGTATACAAATCTACTATTTATTTTTTGTTTTCAACGAATAGGTTATTAAATTGCTCCTGAAAAATATTGCCTTTATAAAATTGGCCAATTTCGCCCAATAAACATAAGATAGTTTCCAAAACACTCAGCGATATGATATTTATCTTGCTTCCAACTGTACAAGACAGAACTGTGCAGATGGCAGATCTTTTTACATTTTTACAAATATCAGCAAAATATATTTTTTTTATTGGAACTCGAAATAGTATTTGCAGTTTTTATAAATGGGAAGGCAGAATGAGTATATCCTTGGTGGTGACTGTGAAAACGGGTTGCGGAATTTAATTAAGGAATTAAAAAAGTTGGTATTTAAATCATATAAATCAATTCATAGTTTCATTCGGCAAAAAATGGCATATGTGGCGAATCAGCATTATGGTATTAATACTCGTATACTGATGTAATGATAGCAAACATACTGAAGTATCTCTCTGTAGAGTGAATGTTCCCATCCTTTAAAATGACCAAAATGACCACATTACGTGCATGCAATTAAAAGGAAAAAAGAATTACAGAATTGAAAAGATCACATGGAAATCGTACATAACTAATGCTTAAACTCCCTACATCCAAAAATGGCATACATGGCGTATCAACAACTCGGTTGTAGTGTAGTGAATTGAATTGCATGCAAAAATTCAAATTAAATAATCCAAAATGAATAAGCAACACCAACAGTGAACACTATACGTATTGGCCGGTCATTGACCACTGTGCACGAACACGTAATTATTCATTGGCTGCGTACTGCATATGTTCAGGCGTCCCACTGTAACTCGATATTGCTTTATCATTTTGGACTTAAACCACAACACGATGAACATTTTTTTACGAACTAAACTAATTTCGATAAATTTAAACAATATTGAATATGAATATGACCTAAAGAGTAAAATACACACATTGTGACCAATATAGGCAATAAATTCTGCGAAGCTGATGGGAGAAAAAATAAACAAAACTATAAATTTTCCTTAATGATGATTAAATGTTTTTAACACAAAACCGCAAAATAAACATTAAAAGCACAATTTGGTGTGAACAGTTTATAATAAAAATTGGGTGAAACCGTAACTACTGGAGCTTGCCCCTTCCTCTGGTTTTCTCACAGGGATGTTAACATTATGGTGACCCATATTTTACATGTGGATTTTTTCTTTTTTTTTTTTTTTTTTTTTATTAATACTTTGATAAACCATAAACATGCTAACATAAATATCAAAACAAATACAACGACTTATTCGTTTCAAGGGTCATAAATTTTTGCCTTTTGTGTGTATTTGAGTTATAATAATAACAACAACAACAACTACAACAAACATGTGTGAGAAAACCCCAACAACGAGAAGACTGTCAAGAAAATAAAACACCAAGAATGAATAACAGAAATTTAACCTTTAACGATTAATCAAATGTCAAAAAAGCATAAAGGAAAGCTAAACACCATTGCAGATGGTACGAAAGTCTGGCGGTGATTGGATGTTAAGGGATTCAGTAATTTTTTCTCTTTCCTCTTTTTTTTCTGTCTCTCCCCTACGGTTAGAGCGGTCACTTAATACAGAAAAAAAGGGTTGTAAAATTTAATTGCATAGGTTTTGGTAAACAAATCTTTAGAAATATTGGCTATTTTTATGGAAATCCTTTATGCTACCCAGCACACATAGTGGAAAGGAAGGTTCAAATAGTATACGATAAACGTTGTGAGCGGGTCTCTCCCAAGAAACACTACAAATTTAGCCTGCTTAAAGGGTTCAATTCGCACCGTAATACCTCAGCTGCCAGTTTTAGATCTCAGGATAAGGTCTTCGTTATGAATCGGTCAGTTTTTGTTCACTGTAATGGGACTAAAAAGAGTAATAAACTACATAGTTTAACACTATTCCATTCCGAAAAGTTTTCTTACTTACTTACATGGCGACAAGATAAGCTAATCTGATCTCTAATCAATTATGCGCCGCAGTCAGAAAACAAATCCCAAGCGGAAGTCCGAAGGCATTGTCAAGGAATATTTGATCTGTGTTGGGAACAGCTATGTGACCCATTTATGAAATTCTACAAAGTGTTTTGGTTACTCTCAAAGCGAACATGGTTTCTGACAGACAACAGTATCGCCTCTGGTAACATAAGGAAGGAGATATTTTGACTTTGAAGGGATGCAAAAGTGTAACTTAACTAATCACATAAAAGCCATTTCCAAAAGAAAGAATGCTTACCTAATCACTACGTAGATTAGGTTAGGTTAGGTCAGTGTGGCAGTCTGAATAGGCAGACTCACTTAGACTATATAGTCCATTGTGATACGACGGAAACTAGAGATATGGATGCCCCTAGTTTCCTCTGTTGAACCATCCTGAGCATCTCAAAAAGCTCTTAAGTAGGACCATATCTATGTCGTCCAGATTTCCTAGGCCCTTGTAGAAATATGAGCCCAGCGTTGATCGACGCCTGTTCGCCAGAGCAGGGCAATTGCACGGAAAGTGTTCTGTGGACCCCTCCTCTGTTTCATTCCTACGTCTTCTGCAGAAGTCACTAGTCGCAGCCTTCAGTATCACTGCATGTCTTCCAATCAGATAGTGTCCCGTCATGACGAATACAAGTAATGAGACGTCGGGTTTTGATAGCGATGGCAGTGTATGTGAATGCTTCAGATCAAGGCGAGACCAAATATGTCTGGATGTAGGAGGTTGGAAGTGGCTAGAGGCATGCCCACGGACTCCAACTCGGCTTGAGTCTGTAGGCTT
Source organism: Philornis downsi (assembly GCA_019455685.1). Lineage (NCBI taxonomy): Eukaryota > Metazoa > Arthropoda > Insecta > Diptera > Muscidae > Philornis > Philornis downsi. Next base: position 7,893,720 of record JAHXMU010000136.1, on the reverse strand, counting down.
GTTCCTAGTCTTGCCAGCTCATCTGCTCCTTTGCTTTGCAGTTCTCTGGTATGTCCCTGTGACCTGGCACCCACATAAGGTGAATGTTGACATGCTGAGCCATCTTGTTAAGAGACCTGCGGTATTTCAGAGCTGATGCTGAGTACAGGAAGACAGAACCCAGAGATTTAAAGAAGCTTAGCCGTTAGATAATATGTTAATCCCCACCTTAGCGAGGAGATTATATATCAGCCATTCTGCCATTTCCCCAATGACCAAAATTTGCACTACGTAAGTACATTGAAATTAGTATTTTTCAGCAATGGTTCGTCAGTTAATATTCGGGAGATTTGTGGTGAGAAGTAATATTTTTTCGGCCAGCTACCGCTTGATTCATATGAGGCGGTGTCAAAACTAGAGACCTGACATATATATGAAGCCAGTAGTGTGGAATACTCATTTCGGTGAAAAGTAGCAACCTTATAAAACATATGATTCAAGTTTTAAGGCATGACCTTGTTTAGCCATCAAAATTAAATGATCTCAGTGAACTTGTAAACATGAAAAAAGTTGGTCACCGTTGTCTAATCCAATATTTCCATTTGAAAGGTCTCAGTCTAACCAATTTTAAGCCAAGCTAGATTCTACTCTGGGAGTGTCTGCTCCTTCGTTTACGACTGTAAAATATTAGCTAGCAGAGTTTAAACGAGGCCGCATAAGCTGCCAAAACGACCACCGTAGTGGTCGAGCAATTGAGATGTTCCAAAGAACGGTATTGGATGATCGTCTGAATTGGCCGAAGATGATGAAATGAAATGACGTGAAATGAAATGAAGTGAAATGAAATGAAATAAAATGAAATGAAATGAAATGGAATGAAATGAAATGAAATGATAGGCACTTTAGAAAGAGCTATACATCATATGCTAATCCAAGATTTATAGGTGTGAAACCTGTGCGCAAGATGGGTGCCGCGCTTGCTTTCAATAGGGCAAAAACAGCCTCATGAAGATGTTTGAGTAGAATTTAATAGGTTTGGCGATGTTTCCCCGCAATAAATCCAAATTTTTCATAAACATGGTTGACAAATGAGTCCACCACTTCACACCTGAGACTAGGGAGCATTCAAGCCAGCCGACTGGAATGGGAGAACTGCGTCCAAAAAAGGCGAAAACGGTTCCATCTGCAGGTCACGGCGTTTGCTTTTTTCTTTTTTTTGATGTGCACAGAATTATTATAACTGATTTTTCTCAGAAAGGAAAAACCATTAACGTCGAATATTATGCTAATTTATTGTAGCCTTTAGATGATAAAATTATGAAAAAGGCCGCATTTAGCGAAAGACAAATTGTTGTTTCATCAAGACAATGCTCCATTCACACATCCACTGTTGGGATGGCCAAATTTAATGAACTAATGTACGAATTGCTTCATCACGCACCTTATTCCGTCTCAGTCTAACCAATATTAAAGCCGGGCTAGATTCTACTCTGGGGCAATCTACTGCTTCATTTTCGACTCTAAAATATTGAGTAGCAGAGTTTAAACATGGCTGTATGAACTGATTTAACTAGATTTACCTTCCTCGGACCATTTTATATTTCCCTGCTTGATAGTAAAAGATTAGCCAACAATGAAGAGGTGAAGTTAGCGGTTGATGGCTTTTTTTAAGGAATTTAACAGTTCTAACTATAAACGAGGTATAGAGCTATTGGATATCGCTGGAAAAAGAGTGTCAAGCTAAAAGGAGATTATGTTGAAAAATAAAGACTATTTTTCCCAAATTTTTAGTGTCTTCTTTATTTATTCTGCCCTCGTATATATTTATCCTTTAAAAACAACTTTCCATTCTAATCATTAAATAGCTTTCTGGGCAATGTCTAATATATCAATTGCAAAAAAAAAAAAAAAAAAAAAATGTGTATTATACATATATAAATTAGGTCATTATTCTTTCTTTATGTGTTGCGGCTATTATCAGGATTTTTGTTTATCATATTAGTAACCTTAAAGTTAATCATATAAAAAGTTTGTTTTTGTTTTTTGTTTTTTATAATGGATTAAATATTTTGGCATAGAAAGGTTGAACGAAACGTTTTGGTATTGTTTAAAGTTTATGCAGTATGCGGTGACGGTTTTGCGATCTCCCCCGAAAAATAGTTATAATTCACTAAGAAATAAATTTAATTTGCAATAACCATAAATAACCGGCTTGACCACAAAAAATACAGCAGCAGCCAACAACACCATCAACTCCAACAACAATAATGCCAAATTGTGGCCAGCCAGCAACGGCAATAATAACAGCAACAGCAGCAACAACATTTGGTTATATGGAAATAAAACTGAGAATAAAAACGATGTCTGGAATAGCATTTTAAAACAAATACGCAATAAATAAAGGGTGTTTAGAGAATTTGCTTGCACCGAAACAAAATGTGAAAATTTAAATTCAGAAACACTGCAGTTAACAATTTGACAGAGTGGTAAGATTTTTTCATATATTTCGCTTGAAAAAATGCGTCTGATTACTTTCTTTGATAAGTTAGGGATCAACTCAATACGGTCATGATAAATTATATTACACCAGTCAATTTTGAGAAACTTTTGGTTGAAGTTTCTAATGGAATTACTTAAAGATGAGAGATTTCTTCACATTGCCATCAATTGGCAAGTTTTAATTCAAGATTTCTTTTTCCTAAACGGACAATATCAGGGTTATCTATCCATTTAGCGGTTAGTCAAAACCGCTGGTCTGGCAAGACTGCCAACTGTTAAACACCTGACATCTGTAGTGTTATTTATTTAGTGAAATATTTGCCATTTAACAAGCAAAGAAAGCGTAAAAATAGCTAAAGTTACTACAAAAGTAGAGATGGACACTTTTCGTGCATTACAGGATAATTATGGTCGTCATAATCGACCTACTGTGCAAGGAATTGGCAAGCTTATAAAGAATTTTGAAGACACTGGAAGCGTAACAGATGTGGTCCGGCCTGTGCGTCCCCAAACGGTGAAGCATTTGAAAACCAACATTCGTCAAGTTATCGCTGAAATACCACCCAAAGTGTGGGAAAAAGCGGTCAAAGACTACCTTACAAGATCAACTGCTGCAACCAATCCTGAGGCGGCCATTTAAATGGCATTACATCTCGTACATAATAGCAATGTCCAAGCATTATAATGAACTGAAAGTTTCATCGAAATCATACCTTAATGTTTGTTTTATATAACTTTACTTTTGAAACCGAAAATGGATAATCCCATTAATGATGAAAGAAGCGAAAGTAGAATATATGAATCTGAAATCATTCTAATCAAAAGAAATAGAGCTGAACAATTAGAGCTATAATTGAAAGCCACCAGCAACATTCATCAGTTATCCAGGATATGAATTGGAAAATCAGACAAATTTTTTGAAGTGAATAAGTTGATCTATTTAACTGAAATAAATTTTAGTTTTATTTTCTAATTAACATCATTTTGGTCTTGAAAACCAATATCCAACTTTTTGTATGAGTGTAATTAATCTGATGAATTTTCTTAAATTTTGCCAGGACTACCGACTATAGGTGAAATATTGTATTTCGAAAAATTGCGATACAGCAATCTGCAGTCCCCGACTGGGACATAAGAGAGTACAAGTTTTAGAACATTTCATAAAGATTTGCGACAGTTATCGTATCAACCGAAAAACCTGCCAGTCAAAGGATTAATTTTTCAAGTGAAGGTATAATAAAAATAAAGGTAATAGAGGGTCAATACTAATTAACGCTTTTTGACTATTAATCAGTAGGTAGTAATTAGACTCCTTTACAGAAGGAAGGAGATTAGTTTCTTACTTCTTAGTAAGTATTTCTGGGGTTTTCCATCGGTCATCCACAGCGTGTTAGCTAGAGTGGAAAGGCGGCTTGTTTAACTAACCTAAATAGCACTAATACGTCAACATATTTTGCTGAAATTCAGCTTTTTGTACCAGCTGAGTGGTTGTTATTGACACCACCATGATCGGAGATGGTGTTCTGCTAAGCCGTACGTTTTTAACAAAAGCTATCACGAAAATGTAGGAAAAAAAAGAAACTGAACCCACAAATCATGATGATCCCCAAGAACATCATAAGAGCCATTATTTAACTACATTCACCTGGAATATCGGGACTAATTACAGAGAATGCGAGCTTACGAAAATGTCTCTATCACCGCCATACAGGAGGTGCTATGTACAGGATAAGGTGGCATTGGACGAAAAAAATGTGATGCAGCAAAAGCATGAATCCGGATGTTAAACTGCAGTGGATGGAAGTCCTAGACAACTTCTCCTGCCAGTAAGGGATCGAGCAGCACCCATAATCTGTATCAAAGTGAAGTCGATTTCTATCATCTCGATTTGTGGAAGGCACTACACTCTTTTGGCACATGAACGTTTTTATCTGTAGTTTTGGAATGATAGATAATTTTATTTTTTGTTGTTAGGCTATAAAATAAAAAAAGAATATTGCTTGCTATTAGACCAAACAAACGGCTTGCTGACAAAGTCCTCTCTTGACGAATTGTACTAGTTATGTATGTTGGCACTTCTACCTACCTTTCTGTATAGTGCAGGAATCTAGGTTATGACACATACAATGCTTTGTAAGGTATGCGACATCATATTAATTATGAGCTATATAGTGAAATTGATGCGGTTAAGTGCATCAAAATACAGCGGTTGCACTGACTGGATCAGGTTTCGCAGATGGCAGCGTAAAATGCCTTCGATTTGATGAGAAAGTCCAATCCCGGGGACACGAAACCCAATTCTATCAAATAGTAGGCCTTTATGTCCTTCTGCACAGCGCAGTATCACGGCTTATGACACATGCAATACCCTATAAAGTAGTGTAGGAATCCATTATCGTTACTGGAGACTATTAACTATAAGTTGTTTTAGCTGTATACAGACATTCATGAGGTGAAGTGCATCAAAATACAGCGGTTGCACTGACTGGATTATGTCTCGCAGATGGCGGCGTGAAATGTCTTCGATTTGATGAGAAAGTCCTATCCCGGGGACAGGAAACCCAATTCTATCAAATAGTAGGTCTTTATGTCCTTCTGCACAGCGCAGTATCACGGCTTATGACACATGCAATACCCTATAAAGTGTATAGATCCATTATCGTTACTGGAGACGATTAACTATAAGCTGTTTTAGCTGTATACAGACGCCGATGTGGTGAAGCGCATCAAAGTACAGCGGCTGCTCTGACTGGATCACGTTTCGCAGATGACAGCATGAAATATCTGCTGTTTGATAAGAAAGTTCTATCCCGGGGGCAGGAAACTCAATTCTGTCCTTCTACACAGCACAGTATCTCGACTTATAACACATGCAATACCTTGCAAAATATAGGGATTCATTATCGTCATTTGAGACTATGAGATTATTGGTTATAAGCTGCTTAAGCTCTATACAGACATCGACGGTTTGAAGCGTATCAAAAAACCGCAGTTGCACTGAAAGGATCACGTTTCGCTGACGACAGCATGAAATATTTTCGATGTGATGAGAAAGTCCTATCCTGGGGGCCGGAAACCCAATTCTATCAGATACTAAGACTTTCTGTCCTTTTACACAGTGCAGTATTCCGATTTATAACACATGCAATACCTTATAAAGTATAGGGATTCATCACCGTCACTTGAGACTATGGAAATTATTCGTTATAAGCTGCTTGAGCTGTATACAGACATTGATGTGTCGAAGCGCATCAAAATACAGCGATTGCACTGACTGAGTCATGTTTTGCGGATGAAACTGAAACCTATTCTGTATGAAATTCCATGGGCGACATAATTAAGGGCAACATAATTAAGTTCCATTAGAAAGATAAAGTTTTTGAAACAGTAACAAAGTTGGGTGTAACGAATTGGTGGTATGCAATGTTTAGAATTTCTTTCTAAATATGTGATATTGTGTTTTTTACTCTAATCGCTGCCTAACCGAGTTTTTCGTGACTTTTAATATTCCAAAGTTTCAACAATCGCCAAACTTTTCATGAATTAAGATGTTGGCTGGAATCTTCTTCTATCTGGTCAATATGATTGGTGATTGATATTCAATCTCTCTCACAACATAATAACCTTAATTAGATTGAATAATTTTATCGGCAGCTGACAAATTTTATTCGTGTTTTACATTGTACTTTTAACAAGTTAACAACTTTACCTTAAAAAAAAAAAACTTATCCGGTTTTTTCAGTTGATATAAAAGTTGACAAAAATTTGCTATGTCATGTCTCACAATAATTTATTCCCTTCGACGAAGAGGAAAACTGTTTTTAAACAAAAACTCAGAATAAGAAATTAGCGGTAAAAACCTTTACGATGCCAACTCATTTAAGCGCAACGGGATAATGTCGGCCCCAATCGTGCTAACTACACGGGCAGGAAGGAAGACAGCCCCGGTCAAATCACGTGTTAAATTGCAAAAATTACCAGAATTTTTGGATCGGAGCCAAAACAAAGCCAAAGTTGACCCAAAGAGACCGAATACGGCTAAAATTTATGACTTGTTTGATAAACAATAAAACTGTAAATTACAAAGTTATTGTTGTTGCTGTTGTTAGTACTGTAGAAGTCGGCTCTCATGACTGTATCAGTTCGACTGAAAACTGAGATTAATGTTTTGTTATTTTTTTTGTTTTTTTTTTTGCATTTTGTGTGATTATGACGTTGGCATATGAAAACGCCACCGTGTAGTGACTCATTTCATTTAACGTTTCCTGTAGTCGAAGAATTTTGTACTTTACAGCAGTCGTGGGGGAGCACAGAACGTCTGGAATGGACAGACTTCTCTGTGACCGCTGAAACCAGCAGTTTAATTCAATATGCAAATAGTTTTAACAATTCATTTCAATTTATAATTCTTCGAATCAATAATTAATCAAATCACTTGAGTGGGCATCAAGACAATGAAAGGTTGGAGATATAGTTCGACCATGGGCTTTGTGGTCGAGCAAAAGGGGAAACGATATATAAGTATAAGTGAATAGTTTGTACCAATAATATCGACCGACCACTTTGCCAGTAACTGACCGCACATTATTATGTGCACGTATTACATATTTAGTACACAAACACTCGGCGAAAAATTTGCAACATTTGATTAAAGTAATCGATTTGAATTTAGCTACAAATCTGACGATTTCATTCGCCATTTTGCTTTGCAGCAGACACAACTGACATTAAAGGTGAATAAACAAAGCTAAGGCATTGCCAATGGTGGAAAACAGTTTCTTGCCAGTCTTTAGATAAAGTATCCAATTCCAATAGCTTGTTCGGATTGATAATTTTGAATTTCAAAAAATTCACTTACAACTAAGAAGAATATCTTTGCTATTGCTGTTGAAAGTATTATTCAATTGACTCACTTTTCGATTACCAACCGATCGTTCGAACGATAGTGGAATCGAACAGCGATACAACTTTATATCTTTCTTTAGTCGATGCTTGTGGCAACACTCCATAAGTCTAATAAGTGTGAAACTCATCGTAGCCCATTTATGGGATGCAATGGAATTTATTTTTGTTACATTTTTAATATCCTAAACATTCATTTATTTTTGAAATCCTCGGCCAAATTCACAATGGATCACTATATTGTAAACAATTTCGTTGCTTCAATATTTCGCGCATCTTTCTCTCTTTATCAAATATACGTTTGATATGACGTTTTTAGTCTAGCCCTTCTATTGAAGTATTGATTTCAATTTTCTCGAATTCATTGTCGAAAACATTTCTATACCTAGCCAATGTAATCATTCAATTTCGATGAGTTTAAACACGTCGATTTTAAAATTTGGATCGAAAAAAAGACTAAAAAATCAAACATCGATTTTACTTGCTCTTTTTTCAGCCTTGTACTCCTACTGGAGTATTGATATTGATTCCCTCGAATTCATTGTCGAAGGAATTTCTTTACCTAATCAATGTAATCATATAATCTGGATGGGGTTAAAATCAAACATAGATTTGACTTCATTGTCGAAGACTTTTCTTTAGCTAGCTAATATAAATATACAATCTATGTGAGTTTAAACACGTCGATGTTAAAATTTAGGTCGAAAGAAAAGAAAATATACATTTGACATGCCTTTGTTCAACCTTGTCCTCCTGTTGGAGCATTGATTTTGATTCCCTCGAATTCATTGTCGAAGAAATTTCTTTAGTCAATGTAACCATTTAATCTGGGTGAGCTTAAACATGTCGATGTTAAACTTTAGATCGAAAAAAATAAAAGTCAAACATAGATTTGACTTTCTCTTTTTTCAGTCTTGTACTTTTATTGGAGTGTTGATTTTGATTCCCATGAATTCATTGTCGGAAACTTTTCTTTAGTTAGTTAATATAATTATATAATCTTGCTGAGTTCAAACACGTCGATTTTAAAATTTAGATTGAAAAAAGCAAAAAAATCTAATATAAATTTCATTTTGATTCCCTCGAATTCATTGTCGAAAAAATTTCTTTACCTAGTCAATGTAACCATTTAATCTTGGTGAGCTTAAGCTCGTCGATGGTAAAATTTAGATCGAAAAAAATCTAACATAGATTTGCCGTGCCTGTTTTTCAGTCCAGTCCGCCTATTGTAGTATTAATTTCGCTTTCCTCGAATTCATTGTCGAAGACATTTCTTGACCTAGCGAATGTAAACATTTGATCTTGATGAGCTAACATACGCCGATGTTAAAATTTAGATCAAAAACTAATCAAATATATGTTTGAAGTGAATTCTTTGGCCTAGCCCATCAGCTGGAGTATTGATTTCGCTTCCTCGAGTTTTCAGTCATTATTCAACCACTTCGATGTTACAATTTAGTTCAAAAAGATGTTAGCTCAAATTCGACGAAGCACCACCTCTCTCTCTTCTCATTCGATCTCTGTTTTTGTCATCACATATTTTATTTTCGACAATCGTATTTACTTCAGCATTCCTCCCTCTGGTGTCTATTAGAATTTGGACGAAATGTCGCATCGGATGTTCTCGAGTGTAAGATGTGGGTAATTATTTTCTTGCCTATTTCAAACAGAATTTCAAATACGTTTTCGTGAGTGATCTTCCGGGTTTAAGATAGCGTGATCATGTGATTAGCCAGCAGAAAAGGTCAGAAAACTCTGGTCCCTCGATCCGCAATAAACACCATATACGCACGCACACCGTCTTTGACGTAGCCCCACAATAAAAGTTTAACGGCCTTAAATCGCATGATCTTGGTGGCCAATTGACGTAGCCAAAACGAGAAATTACGCTTTCTGTAAAATTCCCATAAAATAAAGCCAAAATTGCTTGTGTTTTGTGGCTCGTGGCACCGTCTTGTTGAGACCACATATCGTCCAGTTCATAATCTTCAGTTGCAGGCCAAAACCAATCGGTTATCATACGGTCATAGTGCTATGCATTGAAATTCCGATTGTCTGCCGCACTTTCATTAACAGAAGTGGCATTTTCAGCAGTGCGTACATACATTGCGATGATGCGCAGGCCTGACCATATTTGCAACGCTACCAACCCCTTCAAATTTCTTTATAATCTTGCCAATTCCTTGCACAGTAGGTCGAGTGAGTAAGTTTTAACTATTTTTAAACATTCTTCAGGTGATAAACGATCCATATTCGTAAACACCAAACCTTTAATTATAAATAACACTTCAGATGACAGCTATTTAATAGCTGACAGCTTTGCCAGACCGGCGATTTTGAAACCACTAAATGGATAATCCTGTATTTACCTCCGGATAATTTAGTATAATTTTTGAAACATTTGCAAATTTTCGATCTGGCAGTAGTGCGGTTTACAAATAAGTAAATATGTTTACGTTCGACAGTGCAGGCGAACAAGAGCTTTCGAAAAAAGAAAACTCAATTTGGATGGAGTTCGAACGACTCGCTTTCGCTCGAAATTTCGTTGGAAATAGAGAAACAAACCAATAGTTGTTACAGCAAATTGAAAGAAAGACCGAAAACCTAAAAGTTTTTTCTGTGTGCTACTTATTATTCGAAACTGCCACGTTTAAATGACAGTCTAAGGAACCAAGAATGCGAAACTGTGATTGGACGACCCATTTTTATAAGATCTGTATACATAAATGAACTGAAGCTGCCCAATTGAAAGTAAATAATTGTCTTGGCGGGTCGTTTGTAGGGGACCACTAGAAAATATAAACCGACATCGATAAGTTTTAAAGGTTATATATATATAACGGCTAAATTTGGCAAATAATGACAAATTCGAACATGCCAATATGCATGTTACTACGAGGAGTGGATTAGTATGTTCAGTTTCAATTCCCGACTACTATCTAGTGAAATACTAATCTCTGATAAGTGTAAAGAAGATAAGTGATAAGAAGATAGACACCAAGTCATGAAAGACATTTAGTCAAAAGGTACTGGATATTACATGACAAATGATGTCAAATGGTCCCAAATCTAGCCGACCTGACATGTAAATGGTGCTAGTAGTTTGAAAACAATTATTTTGGTGGAAGGTGGCAACCTTATAAAGCATATGTTTTAAACATCAAGACATCAGCTTGTTTAGTATTTTCATTTGAGCCATCAAATGTAAACAATCTCAGTGAATTTGTGAACATGGAAAAATTGTCACCTTTGTGTAATTCAACATTTCCTTTTGAAAGGTGTCAGCCAGACCGTTATCAAAGCCAAGCTAGATTATAATCTGGGGGAGTCTGTCGCTTGGTTTACGACTCTAAAATATTGAGTAGCAGAGCTTAGACGAGGCCGTACAAGCTGCCAAAAAGAACACCGTAATGGTCGACCAATTAAGACGTCCACGCCAGACACGGTTAAGAAAATCCACAAAATGGTATTGAATGTCATTTCAAAATGTGCTGCATATTGTATAGGGCGGCGCACAAGTAACGGTAAAATTTCATCAGTGAAAACATTTTTTGTTTAAGTCTTTTCTATTCGCTTCTTTACAGAATTAACTACAATTCTTGGGAAATTTATGATGGAAAGGCTCAGCACAGCACAAAGAGCTGACTTACGTTGAAAGCCAGCATTCGATTATTCAGATCATATCGAAATTTCTTTCATGTTCGAAAATCTCCTAGCGCTCCAACAATTTACCGATTTTTTCAGCGTTTTGGGCAACAAGGGGCTGTCTGTGATCTTCCGCATGCTGGGAGACCTCGTGCAGTTCGAAATGAAGCGACCATTGCTCGAGTACAAGCAAGTATTGAAGAAAACCTCGAAGCTTCTTCTTGGCGACGTTCTTTGCAGTTAGAGATGTCTAGGCGGTATGTGCAAAGAATTTTACATATGTTACATCTTTTCCCATATAAGATGCAATTGGTTCACAAGTTAAAACCAGATGTTGCACAATAACGCATTTAATATAGCCGCCGTTAACGTTACTTATGCGCCATCCTTTAAATTTGACCAAAGATTTGAAGATGAGAAAGCTGTGCGCAGGATGGGTGCCGCGATCGCTTTTAATGGAGCAAAAACAAAGTCGTGAAAATGTTTCAGTAGATTTTGGTTGGTTTGGTGATGTTTCACTGAATTTCTGCATCAATTTGTGGACATGGATGAGACACGGGTCCAGCAATTCACGCCTGAGATAAAGACAGAGTAGAAGCAGTGGACTGGAATGGAATAATCGTGCCCACAGTAGGTGAAAAAATTTCCATCTGCAGGCAAAGTTAACGCGTCCGATTTTTTGGGATTTGGTTGGGATTATTTTTATTAATTATCTTCAAAGAGGAAAAACTACCAACGGCGAATATAGTGCTAATTTATGGCAGCGTTTGGATGATGAAAGTATGGAAGAACACTTTCTTTGGCGAAAAAGAAAGTGTTGTTTCATCATGACAATGCCTCAGTTCACACATTCACTATTACAAAAAAATTCATGAATTATAATTCGAATTGCTTCATCACGCAAATTATTCGCCGAATTTAGCTCCCTTGGACTATTTTCTATTTCCAAACTTGAAGAAATGGCCCGATGGTAAAAGATTTGCTACTACATAGGAGGAGGAGTCTGCGGTTGACGGCCATTTCAAGGAGGTAAAGGGTTTTTACTATGAACGGGGTATAGAAGCTAATGAATATCGGTGGAAGAATATGTGTCGAGTTAGAAGTTGGTTATGTTGAAAATTAAAGAACATTTTTCCCAACTTTTTTGTGTCTTCTTTGTTGCGTCGACCTCGTTTGCCTTAAAAAAACTGGCGTCTACTAATTTTAAATATTTGCTGATTTTTTCGAGTGTACAATTTGTGTGTGGCCTCTTTGTATTTTGTAGGCCAGGCGCAGTTTAAGAATATCAATAATTGTTGAAATATATGAAATTTGCAAATGTTAAAATATCGAAATTTACACAAAGAAATTTCAATTTTGTGCATGAGGTCACAATCACTGATTTATGGATTACGTGATAATTTACTAAATTTGTATTTGAAATGCTTTAAATGTTTAATGCTTCAAAGTATAGGCTGACATGCTCGTACAAGATGACATCTCACTTTCTGTCATATCATTCACTTCAGAGATGCCGTCTTCATCAATATTCCTCCACCCCTTCCTCAATAACGAGCTGGTAAATGTTATCCACTCCGATACCGATGTAAACCACAAAATTGTTTATTAAAATTTCTGTTGCTGTTTTGGTTTTTCTGTGGTTGTGTTTTTGCTGCTGTAGCCTTCTTCATTTTGCCTCAATATTAACAATCATAAATTCTCTTTTATTTTATGAATTAAACAATTTTTATTGTTTCGATAATATAAAACAATGATATCAATTAAATTATGAAATTTTATAATGGCAATGCGATGATGACGCCAACAACAATGATGAACGTTTATGGCCGTGATGGTCGTCATCCATAGTGATTCTCAGAACAACAATCCATTGGATTACCAATTGGAGACCGTTTGCTCGTTGTCATGATTGCCATATACTGTGTATGTGTGTGTGCGTGTGTATGAGTGAGTTGATTTCGCACATAAAGTGTAGCATACTTTGCAGCGGCAGGTCATGCATTACATTTAAATTAACTAATTGTCATTTTACCAGATGTAAACAGAATATTAATTATGGCATTTTCTTCATAAAATTTGCTATGACAATATGAATGACAATGGAAAAGGGTGGAGTGGATGCCGGTCGGCAAAGCTTGTGGCATTGTACCGAGTAGCGTGTACTCGCTATACAATTAGTCTCTTCTTTATTTCTTTGTTGTTTGTTCGTAGTTCTTTACGCATTGACTCATGTAAATTTAATAGAATCACAATAATAATACATCAACATCCATATATCAAAGAATTGTCTTCAATATCAGTTGGAAATCGATTGAATTTTAATATAAGCAAATATTTTTCTAGACGTCTTGTGAACTTGCTCAAATTGCACGTATTCTGAAATCATGTTTTATGTACGTGTATGAGAAGACTGAGATTTGAAATTTGTTCATGATTCATGGAGACATTGGCGATCTATGATAAGCATACACAAATTATTGGATTGAATCATTCAATAAAGAACTGGAAACAGTTTCGAACAAAACTTCGAAAAAAAATAACAAAAAATTGCTTAATATGATAAGAAGAAATTGTTTTAAAAAATACATGAGTTGAATGTGATTATAATGGGATACAGTTAAGGGTCAGCACTTCTACAAAAAATATATTAGAACAAAAATAAGTTACCGCACCAAGATAAGCAATTATCAGCAATCTGTAGGCAATTCCGATTTATATACTGAATTGTTAAATTTGATTGCGGGTGGCTTAGGCCATAACCCAAGGTTTGTGTCCATAGTTGGCTTTCTGATAAGATTTCTTTAGCACTATCTTCAATTTGATGGCTTCACTAATGTTAACAAATTGTATGAGTTGGCAAATAAATTGAATTGAATTAAATTAAATTAAAGAACTGACTAATTTACTAGACTTGCATCACTAGCCGATTGCGCCAATGTAGGCACGGAGCTGAGCAAAGCTATGAACCATACCCCCGAGAGGAACAGCCTTCTCCACTAAACTGTTTTAACTATTGCATCAAAATGTCTCCATCCTGAAATTCCCAAAATACAACTGCCACACATACCGTATAAAAAAAACCGCGCTCAGACAACCCCCTGGTGCAGTGACAGTGTTGCCTGATGAAAAAAAAGTTGCATATTTGGCAATGCTGCAGCCAATTGTGGGGCGTCGGGGAATGACATAAGAAAAAGAAGATTAAGCGATAGCGATGTTTTTAGGTAGAGAAATCGATTATGAAAAAAAAAAACAGAAGAGTGAGAATATATAAATGTAAAAAAGTTGCATATTTGGCAATGCTGCAGCCAATTGCAAGGTATACTGTCGGGGAATAATGTAAGGAGAAGAAGATGGAGGAATAGCGATTTTTTTAGAAAGAGAAATCGGTTGTGAAAAAAAACCAGAAGAGTGAGAATATAAAAATATAAAAAATATGGAAGTGATGCAGTAAAAATAAAGGGTGTCCCAACAAGAACGCAAGATTTAAATTTTAAATAAAACACAGATATTTAAAAAAAATCGTGAAACTTTATTATATCGTAAAGAAGACAGAATGAGGTTATGTATGAAACAACACATCGGGCAGATGGCCGCCACACGCGATCTTTTAATGAAATTTTCAATGACCGTTTTGCATAAATGGTGCAGTATTTCATTAATGCAGCGTCCAATTTCCTGTTTTAAGACTTGAGTCGTCGTCGGCTTATTCGCGTAAACCATAGACTTAAAAAAATCCGAAAGAAAAAAGTCCAATGGTGTTAAATCGCACGATCTAGGCGGCCAATTCTGGTCTCCAAACCGCGAAATAACACGAAATGACTGGGAACGGGAAATGACTGATGCAGCAATTGAATTGTTTCTCTGGCTGTATGACATATGGCGCCGTCTTGTTGAAACCACATGTCCTCCACATTCATTTCTTAAATTCTAGGCACGAAAAAACTAGTTATCATTTCACGATACTGAACACCATTGACTGTCTTGCGCTCTTGTTGAGACACCCTTTATTAGCAAAAGGTCAAAACCAAAACCCTCCAATAAAGTTGACGCAAATTTGGTCACATTTACGCATTATGTGAGAGCATTTCCACAATACACTAGTTCCAGATGGCAGCGCAAGTGGAGAAATCATGCCAATTACCTTCCAAAAGAAGGAATTAGGTCGTTGCAGACATGCTAGACCAAGTGAATTTCGAACCTACTTTCATAAAATACAATATAACTGATTAAGAAACATAGATTTACAAATTTAAACCGCAAAAAACACGCCAATGTCGACATAAAGCCAAAATAATATTGACTATTTTCTCTAATTATCGCGGTATTGTGCGCTCAGAATTCTTGTCAGAAACTAAATAAAGAATATTATCTAGGTGTTACGCGACATTTGAGAGAGTAAATTCATCGTAACATTGCCAGATTCGGCGAAATGAAATAAAACAATTTCATCGGATTTATTTAATGTCTTGCTCCAATATGACCTTCGTAATTGTCATTCTTTAATTACACGGGCATGCAGTGGAACTTCAATTGACAACGTTTACAGCAACTTAACAGATTTGCTGTTAGTTGACTCCATTCAATGTGAAATAACAGATCGTAATGTGATATCATGTAAACTTCATTCGAATTTCATAAGTCCGGTGTACAAGTCGAAAGTCTACCAACAATGTAATTTTGACCTGCTTCGTGATAAACTTCAGCAATGCTTAAATTCGTTTAATATAACAAATGATCCTTCGAAAAATATGTCTGTTTTAATATCTAATTTTTCTAACTGTATTAAAATGTCGAGGGTCTCTAAGCAAAAAGTGGAACTTGTAAAAAATCTTATAACACCTTGGATTAATGATAATCTAAGTGCTCTTATCCAATTTAAGGAAAAGCTACTGAAAAAGAGAAGGAAACAAAACAAACCAGATGTGGAGAAATGTTAAAAAGAATTAGTAAAATCATTAAAACGGCGAACAGAATTTGCATCTGCGTGTGGAAATTTGAAGAAGAGTTGGACCATTTTAAATAATACACTTAGCAGAAATGTAGTAACAAATATACATTTGAAAAATGATCGCGGCAGTTGGATTTTAGATGACAAGAACAAGTGCAATACATTCAATAACTATTTTTTGCAAATCCCCAAAGATTTAAAAAATAAGATAGCCCAATTTCCGGATGATGAATGCAATAAATTAAATACTTTGTCACAATTTCAGAATACATTTTAGTTTAAACGTACCAGTATAGAAGAAGTTAGTGAATTAATTCTTAATCTTCAGTTAAACAAGAGTCCTGGCCATGATGGTATAAATGGTAAGGCTTTGAAGAAATGTGTAGATATAGTGTCGCCATGCCTAGTACAAATATTTGATCAAATAATATCTATGGCAAAGTACCCTGATGTTTTTAAAACTTCTAAAATCACACCGATTCCAAAAGATACTAATGCACATAGTCCCGACAAATTTCGACCGATAGCACTGTTACCTTTAATTGATAAAATTTTTGAAAAAATATTATATAAACAGCTATTTATATTTTTCGATCAAAGCAATCAGCGCTTGTGCTTATCAAAAGTTATCTGACAAATAGGAAACAGTATGTCCACATAAAAACATCGAGAAGTGAGATGGGACGTGTGGAACATGGAGTACCTCAGGGAAGTGTATTGGGTCCCCCTTTTTTCATGATTTACCTCAACGATTTATCTAATCTAAATCTATACGGCAAACTTATAATGTATGCAGATGACATAAGTTTATTTTACCCATATAAACATGATATCATATTAAGAAGTCAAATTGAACATGATGCAGAGCTCATATTGGAATATGTAAGGTTAAACAAATTGGTTATAAATGCTGATAATACAAAGTTGTTACGATTTCGACCTTATCCTACTGGTAATATTTTCATTGTAAATGTCGGAAATAGGGTGGTTACAGAGTGCACTACTCTAAAATACCTGGTAATTAACTTTCAAAATAATCTTTCGTGGAATGTACATATCCAATGTGTCAAAGACAAAGTAGCGGCAGCAATCGGTATTCTTTATACATTTAAAAATAAATTTGATGTGAACACAAAACTATTAATTTATAATGCACTTAATGTATACATAGTTATTTCAGTTACCTTCCGTTGTTTTATGCATATAAAGGGACTGCAGATTTTCAAGCTCTTTAAAGAGCGCAAAATAAGCCGCTTAAAACAGTGTTAAATCTTCAATTTTATATCCCACATTCACATTGTGCAAGGATGTGGCGAAAACAATATTGCCAATTTATGGCCTATATAAATTTCAATTATTAGTACACATGTTCAAGTCGCTGAATAACATAGGTTATCATATAATCCAGTTTCGAAGAAACCGCAATGTATTTAACACCAGAAATGACTATAATCTAGTTATTGTAAAATGTAGATTAGAAACTACAAAGCAACGAATTGAGTAATGCGGATGTTCTGAATACAACCGCATTCCACAATAATTGCAAAGTATATCCAGGATTGGAACGTTTAAGTCAAACCTCAAATCTTATTTATTTGAAAACATGGAAATGCTTCTATTCTAATTAGCCTTCTTTTCATACCTTCTGTTTATTGTCATATAATTTATTTTTCTTTAAATGAATATTTCATGTAATATGAATGTTTAATAGATATTGCCAATTCGCCCCCATAATGTCCAAGTGGCGCAGGGGCATAAATGTTAAATGTGAAATTATTACTGAAACAAATGAATAAATACAAAAATGAAATCCATGGCTATTGTACACCATCTCATATTGCTGTCACTGAGAATGAATGCCTGGAATGCGACTGAAATTTTTCTCTTTTCAAAACCCAAACTAACACCTCGAAGCACCCGCTTTCATTCGATACAAGACATAAAAGAGAATTCACAACGAGAGTTGAATTCATTTCAGGAAAATACATTTGGAAAATAATTTAATGATTGGATTATTCGTTTTCATATGTTTATTATTTTTGGAAAAGACCTATTTTGAAGACGATGCAAGAAAATGTGAATGAACAAAACACATGTTGTGTTTTATTGGTCAAGTCCTGCTACTTTTTTTTAGCAGAGTGACTTCTTGACTTCTTAAAATTTTTTAGAATTCTTCTTCATTCGTTATATGCAGTCGATATGCCGACAATGTCTGATAATGATGGTAAATCCATGGATTTTCTGCTGTATTTTTCTCCCGAAGACTGCAAAAACTGCTTCATCCGTCTAACAACTGAAATTAATGTTTGTTATTGTTCATTTTGTATTCGCTGGGAGAGGGCTTTATGATTAAATAGCTTTGGTTAGCCCATAGAAACATCTATATGTATTCATTAGTAATACTCTTACCGTTATCTCCAAGTTAATATCATTCAATTCGAAACCGAGGTGGACGAATTCCTCAGTTGAAGACGTCGACCAGAGCCATTTAAATTTTTCACCCCACATCGACTACTTTTAAATTCAGTGTACCACTTATATGAACTTGCCTTTGGCATGGGCTAATTCACTGTTAACCTTCTGCAAAATTTCCGTCGATTCGCCACACGAAGTTCTACTAGCAATATAACATTTGAGGCAAATTTATTGTTCGATATTTTTTTCCATTGTAAAAATTGCAATTGTACATTGGAAATGAACTCGCAAATACGAGCACTATAAACAAACTAAATGACTGAATACACTCAAACTTCTTTTCAGCGTAGAGGACAATTTTGCCAACTTAGAAAAACAAAAGTAATTTTGACAATCTCTTAAAGAGGGCTTTCTAAATTATCAATTCCAGGAAAAGTAACATGGAAGCATAGATATAAATTGTAGCAAAAATTGATTCACTACTTTTCCAATAGATGGCTTTAGTAGTCTGTATCCTTCGTTGCATAGGGGCTATCCTGTTACGTTAAATGGTGTTCACAATATAAGATTCCGCACTTGAAAAACTGCTTAGGCAATTTTGTAATTGTTTAACAAAATATTGCTGTATGTCCGCCAACAAAGAGAAAATGTGTCATATTTTAATGTTTTCCTTCTATCAGATCAATCAAACGACCAGAACCGATCAGTTTCGACCAATAGGAAAGGAATTGTGTACGATCAGGACAATATCAGACCACGCATATTGATAGTAACTCGCCTGCAGTTCGGGAATGTTGTGAGTGAGGATATTCATATGCCTGAATCTTAAAATCCGGATCTGGTACCAAACGATTACCAAGAGAGGTGTGTGAAAATAGGCTATTCCGGTTTTTTTCAAATAGGGAAAAGGGTTTCCATGAGAAAAGCATAATGGAATTGGATTCAAAATGGCAACAAGTTATCGAACAATATGTTGCATATTTGACTCAAATCGGATCATTCTAACTATGCCAAGTAAAGCCTTTAACATCATAGCCATGCAAAAGTAGTTAATTTGTCTTTACTTCATATTAAATACGCGATTTGTTCAAACAATAAGGTGAATTTTCCCTCTTAGATGTCATACGCTTGTGACAGCATCTTTTCCAATCCTCGAGTCCTTGAGTTCTCTCCGCGATTCAGTGTTTATCTCCCCAATTGTCGCAAAATGCCATCCTTTCATAAGTCTCTTCAAGCTTGGGAACAGGGAAAACTCGCAGGGGGCAAAATCTGGTGAATACGGAGGCTGAGGCATGATAACGGTGTTGCTTTTGGCCAAATAATCTCTCACAAGCAAAGATGAGTGAGAAGGTGCATTGTCATGATACAAAAGGCATGCATTTTTTTTCACAATTCCGTGCGTTTTTTTTTCATATCTCTCCAAGCAAACGGCGCATAACTTCAAGATAATACTCCTTATTTATCGTACGACCTTGTGATAAGAACTCCTGATGCACTGCGTCATGGTAATCGAAGAAGACAGTGAGCAAAACCTTGACTTTTGATCGAACTTGGCGAGCTTTTTTTGGTTTTGACTCTCCTGGACTCTTCTATCGGGACGATTGATCTTTGGTTTTGATGTCATAACCATATACCCATGATTCGTTACCAGTTATGGCCCTTTTAATAAAAATCTGGATCATCGTTGACGTCATTCAACAGTTCCTGAGCGAACGTCGCTTATGCGACGTTGTATTTGGTTGAAATTCAGCAATTGTTGAACGAACTTCGCTGCCATACGCTTCATGCCCAAAATTTCCGAAAAGATTGCATTGCATCAGCCAACCAATATGCCGGCAGCCTCAGTAACTTCTCTAATTGTGATTCGACGATTCTCCATAACAATTTTCTTCACTGTCCCAACATTTCCATCGGTTGTTGATGTGCTGCGGCGTCGAGAACGAGCGTCGTCTTTCACATCTTCCCGACCTTCAGTGAAAAGGTTGTATCACTTGTAAACATTTTTTTGACTCAGAATACTCTTACTGTATGTCGCTGTCAACAGTTCAAGTGTTTTAAGCACTTAATTGAGTCTTTTACGCAAAATTTGATGCAACTGCTTTGATCCATTTTTTCCGATAGCAGAAAATCACCGATCACCGATCACACAAAACACTTTTCTGATTTATGCCTCTCACAAACAAACTAAACATGCTATACTCGTATGGTAAAACCGTCAACATATATTCGTTAATAACCGGAAGTCGAATGTACGTAGCCCGCGAAATGTGAAAATTCACAAATTTTTTAACACACCTCGTAGGTAAAAAAAACTACTCCTACATCTGCAAATAAAGGTCCATATTTGTCCCCGTTTTGCGTTTGTAGCACAATGCGTGCGCCATCCTATACTTTAGTATCCAGAATGATCACAGTTAGGGCGTAATTATGAATAATCATAAATCGTGTATTGAAGGTTTTGCATATGCAAATATAAAAACATGCTGATCAAATTTCGAAACTGTCCACGAAATTTTATTTATCATTAACGCATCAAGTTGAGAGGACTCGCTCATAAGCGTCTCATTCTGTTGCTGAATCAGCTCGTATGTCGATTTTTGTTTACGAAATTCATTCGGATATGCAATCTGAATATTTCATGTAATTTTTTTTTTTTTTTTTTGAATTGGGAATCCTTTATGTTGCATTGACATAAATACATATTTTGAATTTGCATAGATTTAAGCAAAACTAATGAGGAATAGGTGGATCATAAACGTTACAACGTGATCGTGATCAAATGACTAAGAATGTGTATACCAGAATCCTTTTGAAGCCTTAGATCTTTTTGTCAAGGAATTTATTGTATACCTATAAAACCTAATATTTGTGATTACCCCACCTTCTTTAAAGTGACATAATGCGTATCTTAAATGTTTTGAAATGTTCGCTTTAATACTATTTCCATTTTATACAAATCACTTCGAATACTGACAACCGTTTGACATTTCCGCTTTAAAATTGTGCACAAATTTAAAACAAGAGTAACGATTTTCTTTGACACTTTGGTGTAGTACTTTTTAATTGCTCTGCAAACAACTCATCGTGCTACGGAGGATAAAACGCATAAGTTTAATTAACCTTTTCCCTCGACATCTGCCAACATTCCATTAAAACCACCATTACCAGAATCACAGTCATCGCCAAGTAAGAGCGTGGTCGACGCTATCCCCACACGATACGCTAGGTGGGCGAAGCGAATCACTGGCATCGCTTGTATCCATATCCATTAGCTCTTCCGTAGCCTGGCTGACTTTATTGGAAAATGTGAGTTAGGGTGGGGGGGAAAGGAATTTCTCGTATAAAAGTTAAATTGTAATTGACAACGGAATTGATATGTTTGACACATTGACCGATATTTTAATAAAACATAACCGCTGAATGTTGACACAGCAATTTGTTGGCGTTATTGCGGCAGTGGCGTCAGTAGCAGCTACTGCTGTTGCAGTTTGCGCTGCCACTGTGGCTTTCACTAATGTTGCCGGTGTCGTTATTGTTGTTGTTGCTGTCATTATTTAAATCATTTTACAAATATGTAACGATTGATTCAATGGTTTGCAATTTATACTATAAAATATTTTCACTGCTAACAATAAGAGTAACTCACTCATACTCATACACTCATTTAAACTAAGTAATTTATATTTACACATACAAGCGAATGTAAATACTTTAACATGGATGGTTCCTGGGAGAATTACCATTACATATGTATATGAGTTTAATGTTGGTGTAGGTAGCTATTTGTGTCATGATACATATCACACTAGCGGAATCCATGCCTTGAAAGGCCTTCAACCAAATATGGGTTTGTAGTTGAAATCCTTCCCATAATACCTGTACCTTTAGCAGGATGTAAAGCCTTCTCCTTCCGCTTCATATTTTAGACTTTATACAAACAATATATAGATGCTTTGAAAATGTCCCCCATTTTCAATATTGGAAAAATAGTGTTGGACACTTTAATTCTACAGTGTTTAAGGTTGAACTCAATACACCTTGCTATGCACTAACTTACTTACTTAGTAAGAGTTTAAAATAAACATCCTTGTCCATTGTGCGCCGCACTTATATTACAGTCCCAAGCGCTTCTGTGTTCTCCGGTTCTCCTCCAACTTGTCACATCAAATTTTAACAATATTCCAAAAACGTAGTCCTTCTAGTGGAATTTTGGTCGGCCTTTTCTGCGCCTCCCACTGAATTTGTTGTCGGAAACCTTTTGCCCTGGAGCATTCGGGCCCACCCGAACAACATGACCACCCAACGCTATACTTATATTTGTATGCGCTTAACCATATCGACGTCGATACACAGCTCATACAGTTCTTGTTTTATACGACGTCGATGCTTTCCGTTGACGATATTGGAATCATATTAGGTGTGCAACTTAGTTCTCGCTTCTTTTTTTATAAAAATGAAACTCTATTGTGAAAACATGTTTACAAATGATTCATTGAAAGTATGGACCATTGCTAGCTACTACTTTTTCCCATCTTTCTGGCAAATCTCGAATTCGTTCAAGGTAAAACTGTTCATATTTTGAAGCTATCCACGAATGTAGCCATTCCATGATATCGTCATGTGAGAGAAACTGCTGGTAAGCTAGGCGGTATGCCACCGAACAAAACAAGTTTTATTAGGACGATGTAATATCTGGATAATATGTTGGATGGGATAAGAATTCTCATTTCAGCATTTGCAGGTAGGTTTTAATGAGCTTAACTGCATGAGGCCGGACGTTGTCATGCTGAAGAATCACTTTTTCGTGTCTCTTCGCGTATTATGGACGTTTCTCCAGCAATGCTCGGCTCAATCGCTTTAATTGAAGTCGATAACGATTCCCAGTGATATTTTCACTTGGTTTCAACAATTCATAATAAATAACACCGACTTGGTCTCACCACATACAGAGCATAATCTTCGCGAATATTTGGCCAAGGCGACGACGTAGAAGCATGACCGGGCAGCCTCCATGACTTTCTTTTTTTTTTGGATTGCTGTAATGAATGCATTTTGCATCACTCGTTACAATACGATGAAGAAACCCCTTCCTTTTTTGTCACTGAAGCCGTTGTTCAAAGGCGAAAAAACGACGCTCAAAATCCCTTGGCTTCAACTCATAAGGAATCCAAGTTCCCTACTTTTGAATCCTTCCAATGCATGCAATTGCTTTTAAATGGTTTGGCATGTAACTCCTTACACTGCAGGAAGCTCTACCTGCATTTGACACGTAGCAGTGCCGTCAATTCAGTGTCTTCGAAGGTTTTTCGCCTTCCGCCACGCGAACTGTTGGCAACACCGTCTGTTAAGCGACGGAACCAATCTTCACACGTTGTTCCACTTAAAGCAGCATTTCCGTTAACCTTTTGAGACTCTCGATGAGCTTCAACCGCCGTTTGCTTCGATTGAAAGAAGAAAATCAATACTTCCCACATATGACGATTATTTGGCACAAAATCATACACATTCGCACTACCAAAACAAAATGACGTCAAGAGAAAATCACTATTGAGTCGAGGCGATATGTTTACCATATGCCTAAGCTTGACTTGTGACGTTTAGGTTATGGTAGAAGAAGAAGAAGAAGTGCTATTGACAAACAGCGGGAACTTGGTTGTGCACCTAATATATTTTCCAGAATACTTTCCTTTTGAATACAAAAAAGACAGGTAAAATCAAGGTCTGATAGAGTTGGATTTTCTTTGCCGAGAGATTGGATTGCTTGCTTAGCCCACAGTGACATCTGTTGGCAAACAATACTCTCCTCTTAATTTCCATGCTGGCATCATTCGAGGTAGATACCTCATTACAGCAGAACCGAGGAAGATGAATACATGTACCACTCCAAAATTATGCTTGTAAAGGTGCATGCAGCTTCCTAAGCGTGAGAACTCCTTATTCGTTGCAACAAATTGATTTTCCTTTGTCTTCTATTACCGCAAGATCCACTTTAGTTGTTACCTTATTAATGCTCGATAAGGCTGCAGTAACATCTCACAATTTTCTGCCACTAACGTCCATATTGTCTGCATATGTGAGTAATATATGGCTTTTGTTAAAGATAGTGCCTTCTCAAAACTTTCAATTGATGTAAAAATGCTTATTAAAATTTTAGCACATCTTTACTAACTTCTTGTCTGTCAGCCTTATCCTATACAGGCATATAAACTTTTCGAAAATTCGCAACTCGGACATGGCCTCATATAAAGAGTCTCCCAACAAGAACGCAAGATTTAAATGACTGAGGCAGCAATTGAATTGTTTCTCTGGCTGTATGACATGTGGCGCCGTCTTGCGCCACTGGCCACCGGCACGAAAAAACTGGTTATCATTTCACGATACCGAACACCATTGACTGTTTGCGCTTGACATGCCTCATTTTCATAAAAAAAAGGTCCAATGATTCCTCCAGCCCAAAATCCACACCACACAGTGACACGTTGAGGATGCATTTGCTTCTCGTGAATCACTCGAGGATTTTCCTCACCCCAAATGCGACAATTCTGCCTATTGACTAAGCCATCAAGATGGAAATGGGCCTCGTTACTGAAGATGATTTTATCAGCAAAATCAGCATTTTCATGTTGTCTCTCCAATACCCAATTAACCAACTCCCTTCGCTGTCCATGGTCAGCTGGCTTCAGTTCCTGAGTCAATGGAACTTTTTATGCATGAAGATGCAAATCTTTCGTCAAAATGCGCTGCATAGTAGATTTGGAGACACCAATTTGCTGAGCTCGGTGTCGAATTGAGGTGAATGGAGTTTGAGCGACATCATCACGAACAGCTGCGGCATTTTCAGTCGATCGACCTGGTCGAAGGCGCGTTGTTGTCTTTACATCACTAACAGACCCAGTTTTGGCTAATTTATCCATTAATGTCTTTACAGTTGACTCTTTGGAAGCATTATTGTGACCCCAAGTTGATCGCAATTTGAGAGCTGTAGCCGCAAAACTTTCACCATTTTGGTAAAACAATTTCACAATGAGAATGCGTTGTTCGAGTGGCGCCAAATTTAAATCTTGCGTTCTTGTTGGGACACCCTTTAGATTTTACCGTATCAAAATTTCGAAGTCAGCTTTATAATAGACGATGGGATGGTACGTATCCATCTTCTCCAGAATTTTCCATAGTGTGATTTACCAGGCCTAAAGCCACACTGATAGGGCCCGATCCGGTCAGCTAGAATTGGTTTTAATCTTTCACATATCGCACTCGACTGGACCCTGTAAGTAGTGGATTAGAACACATACAGTTGGTTTGCCTTTTTCAATATAGAACAGAGTACACACAAATTCCAAACATCAGGCATGTATTCTTTGAGCCTAATCGTATTTAGAAGCTGATGCAAGCTGTCTATCAGCCCAGACTTAAATACTCCTGACCGCAGGCCAGCAGGACCCGTTCTTAAATCCTATTACTGCTATTACTGCCTGATATCGTTTCGGGTCTTTGATGGGATTGTCGGTAATTGTGCTAACATCTGAAGCTTTGAAAAATGCTCTCTCAATCTTTGCATTATACTTTGCGTATATATGACCAGATTTTTGTTCCATACATTTTGTTTCTAATGTTTTGGTGAAATTTGTGGACTTCTCCTCTACACTATCTCTTTCTGTATCCTCGCTTTTCCGCTCTTTTAACAAAACAAAATTGTCCGTAATTCTGCTAACATCCGGAGCTATGAAAATGCTCTCTCCATATTTGCATTTTACTTCGCGTATATATGACCAGATTTCCATCGCTGTCCTTACAGGGATGGAGCTCTGTTCCTCTACCCTGTCTCTTTCTGTGTCCTCGCTCTTCCGAACTTTTAACGACCGTTTGTTCTCCACGTTATGTTCGATTTTCATACTGATCTTCTTATCACGTGGGATACAAAAAAACTGAACAAAACGTTACGTAAAATCGAGCAAATGGACTTCCTACAAATTCGAATGAAATTTCATATGCATTTTTATATATTTGCATTTGCGATGCACTTCAACAGCTTTCATTTCTAGGGCTAAACTTCGGTTTATGTCAATTTTTAAATTATTTGCCGCCCCGTTTACATCGTCTTTCAAAGATGTTGGCCCGTCTTTATAGGTCAAATAACAAAAGTATTGATCTGGATTTTTCGGAATCACTTCAATGTAGTGGCAAATGTGAGACATACGCACTATCTTTTGTTTGCCATTCATTGAATATTTTCAACAAAGAATGGCAAAGAGACACTTTTGCCATTTGGGCACAGAAATCTCTATTGATACTCACTTATCGTTCGTCAGATAAGTACTACTGATTTCCGTAGAGAGGAGCACTCTAATGGGAATGTTTCAATGTGACTTTCACACTATTGAAATGTTCGAAAAATCGCACAAAGAGGTCCTTTAAATTTCAATGAGATTTCTTATATACCGGTAGTACTTGAGCTAAACTCGTATTATATCATTGGTACCTGTGGTTATATCAAATGAAATAAGCCTTATCATAACTTATGTAGATGCTGTGTATTTTTGATGCAATTTACTTTAGCTGAATTGCGATTATTTTGCAGAAACGATTTAGATTCTTGTTGTATCAGCTGAAATTTATATCGATTCATTGTAAGTTTCTGTTACTGGGATGGTTGTTTTCGATTACGTCTATATTTCTGGGCATTATTAACACAAAAATAAAATACGGATAGATATTTGGCAAAAGTAACCAATTAGAAGAAAAATGAGAAATCAAACCGCCATAACCAGTTTCCTAAACCGACTTCAAATGTGGCTTTTTGCTATGTTCCTACCTAGCATAATGTATCCATATACGCCGCAAGATATGGCGCTTTTACTCCATACATGTACTATTCGTTATTCACAAAACATTTCTACAGACTTGAACTTGTACTGAAACAGATAAAGTAGTTCTCTCACTGCTTTTCATAGAAATTTTCACTGATTACACTCTTTCTGTATCTCAATTTTGATTAATATTTCTAGAAACTAAAGCTTTCCATCACAGGATTTTTTCAATTATTAAAACATAACCGAATTTTGTTTTAATATTCCCATTTCAAACAGAGAAATTTAATTGTACATCACGTTGTTCGGAAAGTTTTAAGACTTTATGATTTATTTACAAATTTATATACAAGGAAACAATTATTCTAATATATTCTGTAATCTCTCACTTTTTTAATAACTTCTTCCCGCCTCTATGGAAGTTTTTTAATTCGTGTTCTCTTTCAAAACTTACATTCAATTCGATTTTTTACTTTCTCGTCATTATGAAAAATCAAATCCTTCAAGTGGTTGCTTAGACTGCGAATTAGGTGATAGTCCGACGAGGCGAGGTCTGGCGAGTACGGTGGGTAAGTTAAATGTTCCCACCCGAGCTCTGACAGTTTCTGACGGGTCCGCAAGTCAGTGTGAGAGCGAGCGTTGTCGTGACGGAAGATGTCGTCTATCCGATTGACGATATAGTGGTCCGCATTAATTATTTCATTTGTTGGGGGAAGCTCAGAAAAAGCTACTCCTTTGACATCCCACCAAATCGCCCACTTTAGAGGTAGATTAAGGGGGTTGTTTAGTTTCTCCCATGATCTTTTCTGCGTTATGTTGTTAAATACTATCCATTTTTCATGCCTTGTGATAAGGTTTTTCAGAAATAGTGCCTTGGTTGACGCAGACGTCAACGCGATTCAGGCGGTTGGCCTCGGTGGGAGAGTGAGGTACCCACACATCGAGGTTGCTCACAAATCCAAGCTCTTATATGACTCTGTGAACGGTTGAGACTGATTTTTTGATTATTTTAGCTATTTCCCTAACTGCTGCCTCCTCGGAAACAATTTTTTTTTGCCGTTCTGATTTGGGAGAGTCCGTTACGGAGAAGTCGCCCGTATAATATCATTTTACTATTTCTGGCAAGTTTTTCCATTTGTTCCGTTTGCTTCATAAACAGACTGGCAGCAGTAATCGTTTTTCATTTTCAGAAATAATACAACATAAAGTGGCTTTTTAGAACATTGTTTTGAAACGCTGTAACCACTCACGACTAGAACGAGAACACTAGTAAACAGTTTAGAGAAGGGGTGGAAGGAAGTTATGACAGTGTTTGAAGGAACTCTACGTCATTAGATGTGATGTATGGTGAACTAACGAACTAACCGGACAACCTTTCCAAGAACCCGATAACAACCATTGCAGCTATTACAGAATGCCCCTAATATAGACGGCCTTCACGATTCCACTACGGGGATTTTACTTTCATGTTTGTTTGACTTTACCATGAAGTTTATTGGTTTTGCTTTCAATTTTTATTAATAAAACTGATGGAAAGCAGGAAAGAAAGCGCAATAAAATACAATTGTGTAATTCAATTAAAAAATAGTGTCACCGATGTAGTTTTTAATTTCTCGGCAATTTGCATGGAACATTAAATATAACAATTTGTTTAGAATCAAATCAAAAAAATATGTTTAAATATCAGCAATCGTTCACTTTTGCTCAAGGACTTTTGTAATATAACTTCATATTTTTGAACGCTCAAAATACTGATTGTATGTGACATTAGCTACTTAAGCTTGCAAAATATGTCATTTAATGTACGTTGTAATTTGGGCACCGTAGTATTACGTTTGGTTCATCCCACTTCGCCAGTTCTGCTTACCAAAAGTGGCCCACTGGACACATTTATCACAATCACAATCTTCATACCAAGAAAAGTGAGGTTCGTCACCATTTAAAGCTTGAGAATAGGTAATTTGTTTTGGCTTGAAGTCCTTGCGACAATCGAAGAACATAATAAAATTGGAATTTTAAAAGCATCTACCAAATATACCAGAATTTTATCCCAATATTTCTATCCTTACCTAAATGACGGTTCGAATCTCATTTGTTACACTATTATACAGACTTAAAGTATAGTTGTATGTTCATTTTAGGACTTGTGGCTTTCTTTGCATTGGCTTTCGGTTTCTCACAGAAACTATCGTCTATACTCCACTCATAGATCATTGGCCATCTATATTCCAAAGGGATTTTGGTGACCTGTGTCCTAAAAGAATTTAAGTTTTCTATAAAATGCAAGTAAATTCCATCATCTATTCTAAGAACTCTTGCCATCCGTATCATATATAACGTCAATAACATCTACATCGTCTGCATATTTCGCATATATATGGCTTTGTTAAAGATTGTGCCGGTAGTATTACTAGTGTCGTCTTTAACAGTTTGTTGAAATAATACTACACTATAAGATATAACCCTGCCAAAAATATTCAGTTGGTGTAAAAAGGCTCGCTAATTCTTATCCCATAAATACGTATAAGCGTCAAGGGAATTCCCAACTCGGACATTGTCCCACATAGATTTTTTCGTATCGGATATAATCGACGAAAATATGGTTCATGTCAATCTGTTTTTCTTGGATATTTTTGGATATACTCCACACATAATTCTGTCCTTCCTAATCCAAAGAATCTTCCGCCGTCTGTATTCCAAATGAATTTTGGTGACCTGAGTTCTAAAAGAAATTAGGTTTTCTATATAATGCAAGCAAATTCATCATCTGTTCCTTCTAGGAACTTTTGCCATCCGTATCGAATATTTCGGCCGTTTGTATTGATTTTAATATTTTGGACTACACATATACATTACATGGATTCCGATCATCTGTATCCTACAGCGACCTCAATTGTCTGTACAGGAGCTGTGCCCCCATTAATTTTTGACGTCAGTAAGCAAGGAAATTTGGTTATCCGACTCCATAGGGACTTCGGTAGTCTATGCTCTACGGGAACCTCTGTCGTCTGTACATTACATGGATTTCCATAGCCTCTGCCCCACTGGGATTTCAGTCGATTGAGCCTACTGTCATATGTACTTTTGCCATCTGCACTCCAAGATGATTTAGGTTATCTATGCTTTACAGGCATTTCACTCTTCTATATACGCACTTCAAGAGAATACAGTCGTCTGTACTCCACAGGAACTTCAGTAGTGTGAACTCTAGAGGGAAATATTATTCGGTACGTTGCAAGCACATCTTCCATCTATATTCAAAGTGATTTCCATCAACTGTGCCATACAAGGACTTCGGTAGCTAGTACTCTGCAGGGATTTTAGTCATGTGTAATCTACAGGGACTTTAGATATCTGTAATCCACACGGAACTCTGCCTTTTGAACTATGCTCAGACTACAGTCACCTGGACAATATATGAACTTTGGTGGTCAGGGGTCTTGGTTCAGACTCTTCTGTCATCTAGAACTTTTGTGGGCTTTTAACCTAAGAATTTCACGCGGCCTTCAATCGTTCTTCATACGAACTTATCTATCCCATAAGGATTTGAATCGTCTTTATCCCGCAGAGGTTTCGGTCAGCTATCTACTTATGAGCTTATGAGTATGAAATAACAATTATGAACCGAGACTTTTTATCAAGCCACTTGAATCGATTTGAAAATCTGCTACACAATCCTTTTATCCCAGCTAATTTAATGAAATGTTTATCCAAAACTGCTAACTTTTAACGGATTAAGTAAGAACCAGTCTTCCGAATAGTTTACGCCCTCTTGCAATTTAAAATCGTCAACTACTCTCATCTAACTCAGCCATAGATTCTGTATAAATTCGGCTTGGATTAAATAAAGTCCGAAAATCTGGAGCCAAACAGTTACATTTTCAACTACAAGTTTATTATAAGAAAATTCTAAGTTCTAATAAAATATCGTTCATTATCCTCTTACTTAATCTTAATTGCTTATTACATAGGATTGATTATCTACTATAAGCCGAATTTAGGAAGAAATACGAAACGTTTCGTTTCCAATGCTTCTTCTCCAATTTGTTGAATTAAGATTTGGTAGACCCTCAAAAGTTTGGTAATCCACCACTTTAAGCTGCCATAAAATTGCAATCATTCGCAATGCGTAATATAACATGTATACTTCTTTCTAACATAGTTCCGATAAATGGCATACACAGCCATGTTGCTCATTTTCACCAAGGATCGGTGGACAAAGTGTGGCCTGGTGGTCATAACTGTATCAAGAGCCAACAACTGAGTCATTGCATGAATGGTCTTTCAAAAAGTGCGTTTACGCTGGTTGCTCTAACATTGAGAAGTTTAATTGTGCTGACATTTTTCCCCAAATTCAAACTTATGCTGTTTTTTATATGCAATATTTTGTCGTCTTAGATCAGGGTTCCGCTTTTGTTATGCTTTCAACACGTATACAGATAGACGAACATACTCAAATCGACTCAGATTGTCGCAACGCTGTTTGTGCGTACTTTCCATTTCCTATTGTAGTGAATAAGAAGTCTCTTATCTGCAGTTTACATACGTAGTACAGTTAATGCACGATAGGTGGCGTGTACGATGTAAATAACATGTCAAACATTGAGAGGAGTCTAGTGCACAGTGTTTTGTATTCTGGGCCGTTTCCATTATTGATTATTAAGGGTATCTTACATAAATCCACCATGCTCCCTATTTAACCAATAAAGTATGTATGATTTCCTTTTATAAGGCTATTGATTTTTGAAATACAAAGTAAAGATTTGTGTTCGAACGGAAACAAAATCTCCTTCGTAAAATAAGCCCTCTCTTTTCCTCTCCAATGTATGCACATTTTTGTGAACTTCAATCATACAACCCAAAATGTTAATATTATATGCCTCCTCCTTACCAAAAGGATTTACAGCCTTCTCAATATGATGTAGTCTTGAGTAATTTTTTTTTTACAACTTACCTTACCACATCATACACTTTTTATTTACAAAGGACCAGGACTTTAATTCATTTGCATTCGTTGTGTTTTTTTCCTCCTGCACTCTCCTTATTTACATGCTACTTTACGTCAAACAACAGCAACAAGTATAGCTTTATCCTTAACAATTTCATTAGCAGTAATTAAACATAATGTAGTTTAATAAGGAATTTTCATTATTTTCCTTGCTTTACGCTCTATTTCTTTTCCCTTTTAATGTTCTTGCCTCAGTCAAAGTTAATTCTTTATGATTGTTAGTCTTTGGATTTACAAACAAAAAAAAAAACCATGTGCAACAAGGACGAAATTAAGAAAAGCAAAATGAAGAAGAGAAGAAATCATGAAGAGTCGGTAGGCATCAAGAGGTGAATGCAACACAAAAATGCATTAACTGCAGCTGAAGCTGATGTTGTTCACAGTGTTATGCTTTAAGAAGTCCTTGCTCCTATTTCCGCTTCGTGTTTTATAGGGAGATGATGTTAATGGTGACGTTGCCTCTATGTGTATGTTGTTGCAATGTCTATGATATCTTGTGCTTCTGTTGCTTCTGCAGCCGTACAGTGTTGCACTGACTCCTCTGCCTGTGTTGCAGCAGTTTGAGCGTGCAAACCAATAAACAAAACCGAAGTAATGTAAAGAAAATAAATTTTCCTTAACAAACACAAACTTGCCTACATATGTTCGTAGACCGCCTTTTGCTGCATCATGCATACGAAGGGATGCCTTCTGTGCAACATTCCCCACATGCAAATATGCTTTAATGTTGCACCAACATTGCCATTTATTTTATGTTGCTTCTTAGTACTCCGTAGAACTTTTGTTTGTTTTAATGCAGAACAAAGTGAAAATGTTAAGAATCGTTAGTCGTCTCTCTCTGCCTCTTAACAGGGATTCTGACAAGAAACGAAACATTCATCATATGTGTGCGGATGGCCAGGATTTGAGGCACTTCCACAAGCAACAGGGAATGACCAAAAACAACTCTTTCAATTGTAATGCAAAATGATAACGACAAACAAAGGACCGAATAAAGAAATCATCATTACAGAAGAGTTTTAATTTCAAGCGCCAAAAGTCGATTTTTAAAGACTTTAAGCAGTCACTTGCAGGAATTGTAAAGGAACTGTTTTATTGGAAAGAATAGGCGGGAATCTAGTTGATGAAAGGAACCGATCATAATCGTTATGCTGGGCAGAATAGACCGAAATTATTATATAAGAAGAATCGACGGAAAACTTTCTGTTGCGTAAGAAATCATTCTTTCTGGCAGAATTGACCGAAATCTTTATATGAATGAATCGACCTGAAATTTTCAATCGGGAAGAATAGACAAAAACCGCTCAGATGGGAAAAATTGACCAGAATCTTGTTGGGAAGAGTTGAAATGAATCTTTATGGTGGAAAAATTGAAATAATTCCAAAACCATTCTAATGGGAATAATCGCCCGAACTTTTTCTATTAGAATAAATAGACCACAACATTGTATTGGAAATAATCGGCCGAAATCACTTTGGTGCGGAGAATCTGGCGAAATTGCCTGCTGGGAAGGGTCGACGGAAATCGGAATCGAATGAAATCGTTCGTTATGTGTAAGAATTGACGAATATTGTGCTGTTTGAAGTAATCGATAGGTACCATTCCCTTATGAACTATCGACCTAAACAATTTTTCGGGAGGAAAACTAGCAAATTATATTAAAACAATCAACCGAAACCTATTGTACTCAAGAATCGACGAAATCATTCTAGTGAAATATATATATTAAAAGAAATCCGTTAAGCATATTCGAAAAAACCGAATGGAATGGTCCAATGTGGACAAGTCGACAAAATTCATTCTGTGAGAAAAGATCAGTAAAAACCGCTCAATTGAGAAAATCTAACAAAATAATTGACCGATATCATTCCATTAGAAAGAGTAGGAACGTTTCTTACTCTAGTAGAAAAAATTTATCGAAATCATCCTGTTGCGAAAAATTTACCGGAAGGTTTTGCTTAAAATATTTGACCGAAATCCTTTTGCCGATATAGATAATATACATATCCTTCTTGTCCATATAGACAATTCGGTTCCAGTGGAAAGGAACAACCAAGCGAAAACTTGCTGTTGAGATTAGTCGAACAAAATAGATTCATTTAGAGAATCGATCGAGACAATTTTGGGTAGAACCGACTAAAATTTATTCTCTGAAAATAATCGTTCTACAATCTTCTGCCTGAAAGAATGGTCGATATAATTCGACCAAAATGGATCCAGTGGGAAGAACAACCCGAAGTAAAGCCGTTGGGAACCACCAACCGAAAACTTACTGTTGAGAATTATCGAACGAAATAAATTCATTCAGAGAATTGATCGAGACTATTTAAGGTAGAATCGACTGAAATTCGATATACATTTTTCTGTTTGAAAGAATGGTCATGATGAAAAAATCAAAGGGAATATTTTATTGATAAGAGTGGACCGAAACTGTTCTATTGGAAAGAGTCGACCAGAATCGGCCTTGAAAATATCGATCAAAAATTGTGTGTGACGTTGTTTTGCAAGTACCGATCAAAATCGTTCCTTTGTGAAGAATCCTAAGAAGACATAAATCGTTCTACTGAGAAGTGTTGATCAAAATCGTGTCGTTAAGAAGAATCAATCGAAACCATTC
Source organism: Philornis downsi (assembly GCA_019455685.1). NCBI lineage: Eukaryota > Metazoa > Arthropoda > Insecta > Diptera > Muscidae > Philornis > Philornis downsi. The sequence continues at coordinate 7,858,899 of JAHXMU010000136.1, read as the reverse complement.
TATTGAGAAGAATTGACCGAAATAGTACTGTGACCGAAGTAGTACAGTGGCAAGAAATTGATTGAAATTATTGTGGTAGGCAAAAAGGGCCTAAATATCGGGTTGAATCCACCTAAAGCATCATATTGGAAAGATCGACTGAGCCAAATGAGAAGAATAGACAAACATATTTCCAGCTGAAAGAACCGAACGAAATCGCTTCATATGAAGAAACCGCTTGAAATAGCTACGCTGGGAAGAATCGGTCGAAGTCATTTGTTGGGAAGAATCGAGCATATACGATTTTTATGCAAAATCAAGTAAAAATTAATGTGGTGGGAAAATTCCAACAAAATTATTTCGCTGGAGAGACTAAAACGAAAACGCTGTATTGCTAAAATGTATGATATTTGAAAGAAATAACTGAATTATTTAGAAAAGTCATTCGGAATGAAAGAATTGACCAAAATCGTTAGAAACCAAACAAAATCGTATGAAGCCATAAATGGACTAAAACCTGTCCCATAGGAAGACTTGTGCTAGACGTTTCTGTTAGGAAGAATTGACTAAAAGCTTTTCATTGAACAGAATTCACCGAAGTCATTCTGTAAAGAGAAACCCATAGAAATCATTCTGTTAGAATTATAGTTAAAATTAACTATAATTCTGTGTTAGTTGACTGGAATTGTTCCTTTGGGAAACCCCATTCATTGTTTAAAAGAAAGTTTTATTTAGTTTAAAAATTGATTAAAGTTATTTTGTGCTGGGAAGTACCGAAAAAGTTGGGAAGAATCAATTGAAATAATATTCGACCAAAATCGACACAAATTGTTCAATTGAGAAAAATTGCCCAAATTGTTTCGTTGGAAAAAATGCAAAAGGATTGCTGTTGTTAGGAAGAATGAACCGAAATTACTCCTCTGAACAAAATTTAATAATAATCAAGCTAAATGGCCCAGTTGGAAAAATTGCTCTGTACTATCTAGCGCAGCCACAGCCATTGAAACGGGATTGAAATAATTAGTGGGCAAAGTAGACCCTGTTGTCCATTCAGTGGACTGAAAATATTAGTTTGGCTAACAAGGATTGAAAAATAAGTTTCGGTGAAGCGATATCGACTAAAAACGCAATCCAAGCATATTGCTCATTTTAGTTGACTCAAAGCCTTCAGTTCCGCTTGTAGTTAAATGGTTTTAAACTTACTTGTCTTGTGATCTAGCCAAGAAAATGCTTCTTTGATCTTTTATTTAGTTACTGAAATACGATATATTAGCTGAACATTGTTGGCGCAGACAAATTAAAAAGCATATACAGGGTGATTTTTTAAGATTTAAGTTTTTCAGATTGGCAGCACTGCTTGATAATGGCGTCTAAACGTCATCTGTCAAAGTGAAAAGTGTACAGTATACTCTGTCACTTCATAATGGAAAGTCTACTAAGACGAGCAACGAGCCATTATCGACCTGTTGAATCAACAATTCGTGCTGTTATCTCCAAATTTCGCAGCAAATTTACTTTGTTGGACATAAAACCATCGACTCGCATGCGTAGAGTGCGTACTGAAGAAAATATTGCAGCCGTAGCGACCAGTGTTAATGAAAATCGTGAAATGTTAATTCGTCGCCGTTCTCGGCGATTGGGCATGTGCTACTCAATCACAAGGATTTTTTTTGCCCCAATTGGCTAAGTTGAACTTGGTTATCATGTGGTTTCATCAGGACGGTGCAACATGCCACACTGCTCGTGAAACAATGGATATGTTGAGGGATGAATTTGGCGAGCAGCTTATCTCTCGATTTGGCCTTGTGAGTTGGACCCCTAGATCTTGCGATTTACCGCCTCTTGATTATTTCTTGTGGGGTTATGTCTAGTCGTTAGTCAATGTGCACAATCCGAACACTATTGAAGCCTTACAGGATAATGTAACACTCGTTATTCGTGGAATACAGGCCGAAATACTCGAGAAAGGGGACCTTACGAATGGACATTTTGAGACGGAGCCGCGGACAACATTTACATGAAATTATCTTTAAAAATTATATGGCAACATGGCAACAAACATTTAATATATGATGTAAATTTGAGTATTTTATTCGATTTAAAAAAAAATTACGATTAAAAAATCGCCCTTTATCAGAGTAATTCAAATTTCCGAAAAGTTTTCATAGCCTTTCCATATGCAAAACGTATTTGTGTGTGTGTGTGCATGTGTGTGTGTGTGTGTGAATGTGCTAGGTCAGTAAAGACTTCAGAAAATTTCACTGTTTTTCTGTTCCAAAAGGCGCTTCCCATCATTTCATTGACCATCTCCATAAATATCATTATCGTTCTCATAATTTCCATTTTCATGATTACCATTTTCATCCTCTTCAATCAGTAGGTACAGCAAGCAAATAAGACACCACAGACAAACGCCTTCAGATGTACTTACCACACATGCATACACATACATTTCCATGCATGCACGTAGATCTTTGCAACATATTTTGATGACCACTACAATGTTGCTGGTGCTGCTTGTGTTTGTGTTCTGCATCCAGTGTTGCATTCAAGGAAGAAAAATGAGACAAGACAATATAAGCTTTTTGCTTTTTCGTTACAATTTTGACGTAAGTCTACACAAAACCATATATGTACGGCCAAACGAACATGGATAGACGCACACATCGAGACGGACGTTACAGCACCACAGACACTTTGCTTCAGGCTTCAGGCTAAAAGTATCACTTGTCAGATTAATTTACGTGTTTATGCTGCTGCCACACATACGCCACACGGCAACAAACTGACACGCACACACACACATGCACGCAGCAATAATATATGCACTACAGTAACAGTAACGACAGGACAACGACTACAACAGCAACAGCAACAACAACAGCAGCAGCATGCAACACACGACATATACAACATCCACTACAACAACAAGGACAGTTAAAACAACCAAAAATCGAAAGGATAACAGCACAACAACGTTGACAAAGAAATCACCAGCATAAACAAACAACCAACAACATCTGAACTCACACATGAACACCGAGTCAGGGAGAAAGAACAGAAGTAACTCTTACACTCGGCGGTACAGGCAAAGTTTCGTGCATCCTTTTCCTTGAAATGAGTATAATCAACATTTTTCTTATGCAGTTTCCTATAACCACACATACCATACGTACTCGTATATATGTCAACTATGCATATTTATATACATGTTGTGGCACAGTGTTTCGTAGTGGGAAGTATTATGGCATACTGGACAATATGGATTTTGTACAACGAATTTTAACTGCCCAGCCACATTTTTCATGTGTTGACTTATTGCATGTACATCGTTTACCCTCCAGCATGAGACGTTTTGAACAATGTAATCCAATCCAGATCGCTTTAGTCCATCCATCGGTGTTTTCTTGAAACCACTTACGACAGATGTCTGAAAATTTCAAAATACATATTTCAAAGCCATAGGCGAATAAAGTTCAAGACTTGTCAAACAACAATTCTGCTGTGAATGAACTTAAGCCACCTCTGGGAAAATGATAAATTTTGCAAATATTTCAAAAATGTTACTGGTTGTTAACTTTTTTTTAATAAATTTATATTTATTTATTTGATCTTCATAAAATTAACTAACAATAAGTATTCAAATGTTAAGTCTAACGATGTTTAATATGTCCAACCATTGTCAGACATAAACTGAGTTATAATAATTATTAATTTTTCTAAAAAACAAAAAAAAAAAAACACGTTAGCGAAAATACAAATAATGTTTCTCTTCTAAGAATTAATATTTCAAGCGTTGATGGTTAAAGCCGCAGTGTCCCGCTTGTTTAAACGAACGTTCAAGATATTGTGAGCAAGTGGATTGGAATGAGTCACCAGTTTTGTTAAATATTTGCCAGCGAATTTTGCAATTTCCCCAATAACAAGTGGAATATTTAAATCGCGATGTGTATTTGAGTTTCTAATGCAATCAATTGTAATCAATCACAAAATTTTATTTTGACGCCGCAGAATTTTTTCTACATTGGAAACTGAAGCAGTGCCCCACATACGCTGTATACCATAACATCAAATGAACTTCAGAATAGACTTATATAATAAAAGTTTGCAGTCTGGACTGAGGGTTGAATTTCGGCCCATCAGCCAATCTATCTGTGATAATTTAAGTTTCATCTGAGTTAGTTTGGTGTCAGTGTAGAATTTCCAGGTGAGTCGCTGATCAAGATGAATATTTCATATGTGAAAGTTGAGGAACTATTTGGTTATTTATACGAATATTAGGGCTTCTTTCTCGTCGTAAAGTAAATGTCACGTGGACACATTTTTGGTCGTTAACTTTTATTCTCCATAGATCTAACCACTGTTCCAGCTGGGCAATATATTCCTGAAGATGACGCGATGCTTCACGAGGGCTCCCATGCATGCTAATCAGGCCATATCATCGGCAAAAGTAGATGTGTGGATGGTACCACTAACAGACATATCGAAACTATTTATTAAATATAAAACAGGCCCCAGTATACTGCCTCGTGGCACACCGGCAGCTGTAGATTTCGGCTCATTTAGAAAGTCTCCCTCCTTAACTGAAAACGTTCGGGCGGAGATGTAGTTTTCCAAAAGCTTTTGAGTGTTCGTAGGCAAATATGCCTTTAGCTTTAGTATCAGTCCTTCAAGCCGTACATTGTCAAAAGCCTGAGAAACATGAATGAATAATGCAGAAGAATATCTGTTTTCCTCTAAGTCACTTTTAACGACTTGAATCAATCTATGCGCCCGTTCAATGGTGCTATGCTGTATTCTGAACCCCAATTGGTGGTCCGAGATACATCCATTTTCTGCTAGTACTGGCGACAGTTTAGCCAAAATTAGTTTTTCGAAAAGCTTTGACTTCGTGGTTAATAGGCTAATAGGGCCTGGTGAGGTCTTTGCCTCAGTTACTTTCCAGTTGCAATGAAAGTATTCTAGTCGGAGTATGACATTAAATAAGAAAAGCAATATTCTCAGTGCAGTTTGGGGTAATTCTTTTAGCATCTTGTTACTGATACCGTCAATGCCTGGAGCATCAAGACTTTGGAGATATTTCTCAAGAGATGCAGTTTTTCCAGATGCCAGCAAATCTGTAAGACGTTTAGTGCACTCTTTAAGTATAATTTTATATTGAGGTGAACTGTGCTGTTGTCATTTCCTTCGTCCATTTCTTTTTCACGTACGAGGCGTTCAATATCTGCTGAATAAATTCGATTGAACCTAGTTTAATTTGTTCATTAAATCTGATAATATTGGCTTCCATATCCTTGGGTGTTCTTAGTCGAATGTTCTCTGTACAATGGGCACTGAGGTATTTTTTGAATCCCAGCCAATTAACACAATTGATGATCTTTACATTCATAAAGGGCGACTCAATACTTTGTGGATTACAGATTGTAACAATAGTGGGCGTGTGATCGGAAGAGAGATCCAGAGAAACTTTCACTTGCCTTAGATCCCTGAAAATATTTTTGGTGACTCCAAAATCTATGACATTTGGAATGGAATTTTTTTGTTAAGTAAAAGCAATATGTGTGATTCGTGCATTATGGGGTGATTATAGTCGTCATAATCGACCTACTGAAGAAATTCGCAAGATTATAAAGCAATGTGGCAGATAATTCGAATTTCAATTTAAAGCGCTACGGTCGTATGATAACCGACTTTTCTAGGTCTGGAAGATTATGAACTGGACGATATGTGCCACACAACACAAGCGATTTTGGCTTTATTGCATGAGCAGTTTCCACGATTTGACGACGTCAATTTGCCACGAGGATCATTTTTTAGTGGGGCTACGTCAAGGACCGTGTTTACGAGGATAGATGCCAAACGTTGGATTATTGAAAACCAACATTCATCCCGCCGAGATATCGCCCCAAATGCGGGAAATACTGGAAGAAAACTATCTCAAAAGGATCCATTGTTGCAACCAACCCAGAGGCGGTAATTTAAATGACATTTAATTATGTGCGCAGCTAACATCTTGCTGTTTTTTTTTTTGTATGAAAATGCAACTTTATTATGAAAACATGTTTACAAAATGATTCATTGAAAGTATTGCCCATCGCCAACTGCAACTCCTTCCCAACTTTCTGGCGAAGTTCGAATTTCACCATGGCAAAACTGTTCTTCTTTTGAGGCTATCCAAAAATTTAGCCATTCCTTGAGGTCGCCATATGAGTGGCAGCCAGTCCGTGTCCCTTCAAACGGGACAAGTGATAATCGGACGGTGCAATATCTGTAGAATATTGCGGATGGGGTAAGACTCCCCATTTCAGCGTTTCCAAGTAGAATTTAAGGGGCTTGGTCACGTAAGGCCGAACGTTGACATGCCAAAAAATCACTTTTTCGTGCCTCTCTCCGTATTGGAGGGCGTTTCTCGTACAAAGCTGGGCTCAATCGAATTAATTGAAGTTAATACCAATCCCCAGTAGTGGTTTTAACAGCTCATAATAAGTAACACCGACCTGGTCCCGGCAAATACAGAGCATAACCTTTGCAACGTGAATATTCAGTTAAGGCGACGACGTAGAAGCATGACCGGGCAGTCCCTATGACTTTCTTTTGGATTGCTGTAATGAATCCATTTTTCATCACCCCTTACCATACGATGAAGAAAACCCCTCCTTTTTTGTCGCTGAACCAAATACAACGCCCAACATCCCTTGGTTTCAACTCATAAAGAATCCAAGTTCCTTGCTTTTGAATCATTCCTAACGCATGCAATCGCTAGGAAATGGCTTGGCGCGTAACTCCTAATACTGAAACAAACTTTAGCTGCGTTTGGCACTGATCCCCATCAAGTAATGCCGTCAATTCAGTGTCTTCGAATGTTTTTCGTCTTCCTTCACGCGAACGGTCGTCAAAACGGTCACTTAAAACAGCACTTCCTTAAACCTTTTGAAACTCTCGACGAGCTTCAGCCGCCGTTTTCTTTGATTGAAAGAATAAAATCAATACTTCCCGCATATGACGATTATTTGGCACAAAACCATGCATATTCTCACAACTAAAATACTATGACGTCAAGAAAATATGGCGTGTTTACCATATAACTAAGCTCGACTCATGACATTCAAGTTATGGCAGAATCAACTAGCACTTACAGGTGGCGCCATCTATTTGCAAACAACGGGAACTTAGTTGCGCAACTAATATTTGGCAAGATCTAAGTGTTATAATGAAATAAAAGTTTCATCGAAATCATAGCTTTATGTGTGTTTTATTTAACTTTACTTTTGAAACCCAAAAATGAGTAACTCTCCCGTATGATTCCCGGATGCAAAATGTTTTTCGTTGTCGTTTCCGCAGCTGGCTATGGAGTTAACACATGGTTATAGATTTACCAGGTTAAGAGCTATGCTAACAATCTTCTCGGATAGAGCAGACTTTAGTTGGACTACATTCGAAGGCATTTTGAATTTTAGCTGACTATGTATAGCGCTTTCTTAAACACGTTTTTCCATAGAGCATCATTTGCAGCAAAACCAAAATGTTTTCGTTGCACTGTGTCCTGTCACTTGATGGCATTTCGAAGTTAGGCATATACCTATATATAAACATTTACGAATATTCTGTACATTATATGTTCATATAGCTGTTTAATTTGTTTTCCACACAAGTTGCTCTCTTCCCCAATAGCTTGGACGATCCTTTCTAGAATTTTGAAATTTACATAACAAAACGCACCAAAAGAAACAAACACACACACACACACACAAAATCAAATTTAGTAAGCAAAAAAACAAAAAAATGCAAATTTGTTATGTTGATATTGATAAAAGCTGCACACAAAATTTTCTGCATATATATTTCAAACATTTTTAAATTAAACGAGAAGGTAAATTGTCTTAAATCGTTTGAATGGACTCTCATTTCCTCACTCTGCTCCTTGCACTCGTTTAGCATTGGCTGAAGAATTTCCAAGTTCTGGCCTAGGCAGCAGTTGCATTGTGTGTCTGTTAACTGTTAATACTCTGGAGTATAATGGCTGAGGCTGTTGTTGTTTGGGACTTCTCGGAAATAAATATCCATTATGTTATCCTTTATTTTGTGGGTTTCCATGACTAACATTTTTCAATTTTCTCTAAACGTACTAGTTTAACTAAGTTCATTTCAGGTTTGTTTTGCGAGGGGAGGGTGCGAACCATGTTGTCCTGCGGAGGGATATGACTCTTTTGTTTTCATTCATCCCAACGCCCTTCAAAGGAAAATTGTTAACTTTTAATTTATGCAAATTGTCGAATTTGTTGCTGTTGTTATAGGTCAGTTTAAGTTTCTTTTTTTTATTTTTTTTTTTTTTGGTTGGCAGTCATTGTGTTACTGTTCTGTATTGTTGACTTACGTCTTGAGTTTTTAATTTTACGTTCCATTGGTTAACCCAGTTGGACATAGGGGACACTTTTCAAGCTAGCACCAGGGCCAGTGCAATGAAGTAATTTTGCTGTGAAAGCAACATCATCATGTTGCATTTAATTTATTTTAAAACAACATAACAGCAGGGTCAACAATAAATATGCCTTTATAAATTTAATCAAAAATTGTGTCAAACACAGACGTTGCACAGTGGTTTGTGGAAGGGGACCTGGTGTGTTTCGGTAGCCGATAGCCTGCAAATATTTATTATTATTGAATTGATTATGATAGAGACATACTGGTTTCGTTAAAAGTTATATAATGTTGATCGGGATAATAAGAAAAGAAAAGTCAATTATTTAAATGACCATACGATTCAGTGGAATCGACTCAGTTAGCGAACGCGGCACTCATCTTGGAGATATCTTCCTTTTGCGTCAATGTACAAATATTCAATAAGCAACCACCTAACTATGGAACCAACATAAACTATGTTTAGAGGAAACATTAAGACAAAGACAAGAAAACACGAATACGATTAATTCTGTAACTATAAAAATATGGTAAAAAAATACATTGTGGCTCAAAAGAAAAATTAAATTTAGTGGATCGATTAAAAAAATAGGAAGCGGTTCATCGAAAAAACTGTCTATTATTAAATATAGTATATATAAATATAGTATAAATACATTTTTTGTTGAAGTCATTTTTTTCGTCTCTTTACAGAATTAACTAAATAGTACTAAATAGAAAGGCTCAGCACAGAACAAAGAACCAAAGTTGTTCAATTTTATTTTGAAAGTCAGCATTCGATTATTCAGATCATATCGAAATTTCTTCCATGTTCGAAATACTCCCAGCCCTCCAATAATTTATCGATTGGTTCAGCGGTTTGGGGCAACAAGGGTCTGTCTGTCATCTTCCGCGTGCTGGAAGACCTCGTGCAGTGAAGTGACCATCGCTCGAGTGCAAGCAAGTATTGAGGAAAACCCCGAAATTTCCACCAGGCGACGTTCTTAGCAATTAGAGATGTCGCGCATAAATAACGTTAACGGCGACTATATCGAATGCGTTCTTGCGCATCATCTGGTTTTGACTCGTGAACCAATTGCATCCTATATGGGAAAAGATGTAACATATATAAAATTCTTTGCGAAGACTGCCGAGACATCTCTAGTCGCCGTTAACGTTACTTATGTGCCACCCTTTACAATATATAAAAATAATATACAATTATTGTATTAGTAAAATTTACAAATTCAGTTAAGGCAACAGTAAAATTTCTTGCGGCGTCTCGGCAAGTAAACTCTGTGATGGCTGTCATTTCTTGATAGATATTTTATTTTAAACGCAACAGGGAAATTGGTTTATTGGCGAACAATTTTGATTTGAAATAACGCCAAAGGAAAGGAAAAATATACCGATAGGGCTTAAACAGGGACTGTGTGGAGGCCAACCTCTGAAATCTCTGCCAGAGATTAACTAAGCATTGAAACGAAAATGAGCTGTATTCGTAAACTAGATAGTGGTAAACGTTGAAAAGCTCTTAATTGCCGAAGTCATGTCTGTGACTGGCACCCTGATGCTTCAATTCTGGCTCCTGTTGAATTTTGTAAAGGTGCAGCTTTATCTCTTTGTAGAAAATGCACTATAATGATTACATATTTAATACATATTTAGTAATGCATAATGAAACTTAATACACATGTAATCTACATATTAATCATATTTAAAACATTTACACGATTTCATATTGAAAGGTTCAAATCGTCACGAATAAGCTGATTAACAATCTTTGCGTTTTCTACCGTTCATGACGACTTTAGTTGCGTTGACGCAACAATCTAAAAAATGTAAGCTTTCTTTTCAGGCACTCTGTATATAAATATTTTTCATTAAAATTCATTTAAAAATTTGCCACAGGTTAAGAAATTTGAAATTGTTGAAAGTTTTAGGGCCGAATTAATCAATATTTATCGAAAATTTAATAATAAAATTTGCATAGTAAAAGCATTCTTCGACTGAGTTTTCAAGAATCAGGCTATTGATTGGCATGTCCTGCGTCCTTTAGATTCGTTGCGTTGGCGCAACAATCTAAAAAAAAATGTAAGCTTTCCTTCGAGGCACTCTGTATATAAATATTTTTTAGTAAAAGCATTCTCCAAACCTCCAATAAATTATGATGAACTAAGGCTGTTACACTACTGCCATTTCTCAAGTTTTGTAGATATTCCAACAATTGTTTTTCCTTATTATTATACACTAATTATCTGCATTTCTTATTTGTAGCAAATTATTTTCAATTACGAAAAATAATAAAATCTCTTTAACAATTTTGCTGCAGAATTGAAATATGTTGGGCAGCTTATTAGAATTTCTAGGCTGACGTGATTTTTTTATTGGCGACAGTGCCGAGCTAGACAAAATCATCCACCACTTTTAATCCATATTTTTTATCGTTTAGGTCTCGTCGCAAAATAAAAAAAAACTTGATCTTTTCTCGATCCCCTACTTTCGAAAATCCACTTTTGCCAACTTCTTCTCAGTGCTTTAGAAGGTTGCAGTAACAGCACTTAATTTTCGATTAATGACAATAACGTAATCAGTATAACAAATCAGCTTTTGATAAAGATTGGGCTAGTAGTTTTAGTTTTCCTTAAATCTGATTAGGCTCTGGGTTTAGCTATCCTGATTTTTTGATTAGGTCAGTGCTTTTAGCTATCCAAATACATATTTCCGTAAGTATTTCGTTGAGCTTAAGATTCAAAATGATCGATAGTGTTTTAAAAGCCTGGTCCTTCCAATGGGGTTCTGGGTTTCCCTCTCTTACGCCGTCCATCGAGTTCGTTGTCGGAAACTTTCCGACTTTCTTTGTTCATTGAAACCAATAACTTTGCTTTGTCCTCGTTTACCAACAGATCCATTTTCGATACTCTCGCAGTTTTCTACCAATGATGTCTATGTCATCTGCGAACAACATATGGCTTTTTTTTAATCTGGTACCAGACGTGTTAACTGCACCTTTCCTCGTAATCATGTGCAATAGCCTCATAACGTAAAACGTTTAAATTACGATTATTGGAAGTTCGCTTTTTTGACCAGGTCTTGCTTAGTAACTTATCCTCAGTCATTATAAATGCATGCCTACATGCTTTGTAAAAAACTGCCGGTAGGCCCCATATTTGCTCTACATTATATAAGCCCTGATATAACTAACCTTTTGACACCCATAGTTGGTGTGATTTATATACACCGGCACTAGTAGCTTGTGAAATTGTTCTCCATCTTTTGTAGCACGCCTTGCTCATGGGTTACCAGATTTTCGACACGACCCAGTACATCTATGATTCTTTAACGTCCTATAGCTCCATTCCTCCTTAAATATATAGCCCCATTCCTCCATTCACCTTACTTTTTGAACACACCTCGTATTAACAAACATTCCTTCCGTTTAAAAGAATGATTTGCCTCTTTTATCTTGTCTTTAACCCATTTTCTCATGTTTACTCATGCCTTACGGTTGGCTGCAGAGCTGTTATGTAAGTGGGCGATGTTACCATTTTTCCCTTTTTCTTCCCAGTTTTATCCCCAAGAGCTATATAAAGCTATATAAATTTAAATTTGTCGTCTTCACCTTCAGACTTTATTGATGTTCCATTTCACCAGTTTTGTTTTTTTTTTTTACCTGTTTTAGCCACCAAATATGAGTACAATATTCTATATTCATGAAAAACGAGACAATAATTTCACTCCTCCCCTTTTCGTATATCAATTCGTACGGGTTTCTCTCATATTTTATACCTCAAGGAATGTGCACTCTCAATTTCATGATTTTGGCCCCTTTGCTTCTAAGCAGTGACACAATTTGCTCCCCCTTTTATCTAATCTACACCCTAAACGTACAAATTTCACAATAATTTTGTTCAAGTGTGTTGTGCGCCTACTCTGAAAAAATAATGCTTTGTCTAATCTCTGTAATTCTGCACTAAGCCGTTCTCCTCAATGCTTGAGAAGGCTGCAGTAACATCACTTAATTTTCGATCAATGACGATAATGGTGACCAGACAGTCAATCTGTCATTTAATAACGCATTAACTTCATAACGGTTGTTCGCAAATTCACCAACGTGTTCACTTTTGTGTCGTTTGTGCTGTAAAATGTCATTGGTGGGAAAAAGGATGGTATTACAGTTAATAGTTCTGCATTATTAAGTTGGGGCTGCTATACGGGAGAACAATTAGTTTTAACTGTTGAGCAATATTTTGAAAAATAAGAAAGGTTTGAAAGCTGCAGTTCACAATTTTCGTGCAGAATATGGCCGTTCAAATAGTTTATTTGATTGTCAAAAAGACGTACTAAATTTTCAAAAACTCTACAAGCAATCGTTAAGAAGCATGTACAACCTTTGGGCTGGAGGCATCATCGGATCATTCATTTTCAAAAATACAGCTTCGGCAGCAGTTAATGATGATTGCTATCATAATATCATAATCTAATTTTTGTGCTTGAGTTGCAAAATGATATTATACTCGTACCATACAGTCCAAGAAGTAATTCCATTATTGTATGAACTGCATTTTCTAGTCTTAAAATTTCTTGGTTTGGTGATCAGAATTGGCCACCCTGGTCATGCGATATAACGCCTTTAGACTTTTTCCCATTGACGTCTGAAGATTATGATATTAAATTCGCGACAATCAATGTTGTGAAGAAGGATATTGGACACAGTTTCTGTGGAGTTGAGCCATGTTAATGTAGAACGGTAATTGAAAAGTGTGCCATGGAAACCATTTACCCAAAGAGATATTCCACACACACTGGGTGGCGTACGAATCGTGCTATGGTGTAGCAGTAACTGTCAATGGGGACCGTTATTTAAAGATGTTGAAGGAGTTTTTTTTTTAACCAGAACTGCTCCGAAGACGTATCCGTTTCAACAGCATTTGATTCCAGCAAGGTGGGGCAACTGCTCACGTAGCCAGACCGGTTATGGCGGACCTCCAATGAAAATTCCCCAACAAATTAATATCCAGAAATTCTACTTTCTTCTGGCCCCCAGGGTCACTTGACCTGACTTCACTAAGCTTTTTTTATTGGGTTATGTCAAGCAAACTGTGCGAAAAACGAAACCAAGGAATTTGACTGAACTGAATCAGCCCATTAAACCAATATTTGAGGCAACCTGGACTTCAACCATTCAGGTCACAATGAATAATTTACTGATCAGGTGTCTCATGTGCGTGAATGAGCATAGAGATCATTTATTTGAATTTTTTATTGCATCGCAATTGGTGCGCCACCCTATACTATCAATTTTTAATCAAAATAAGTACATTTTGGAATACCTATTTTTATATAGAATGGGTAGGTGTTCTTTCATTTTCAAATCTAATCAACTGTTATCGTTATTTCCTCTTTTTGTGAAGAAGTCCGATGTAAAAAGGAGACAGCATGGAGTGTCATACAACTGAATAACGCTAAATAATGATCTTCCAATCAAAAGCATTGATTCTAATCCCGTAAAATTAATCTCCCGATAAAAAGGCAGTGTAAATATGAGAATTGTCCATGAACATAATTCAGGGATTTTTCATTTAATGGTTTCAAAACCGCCAAGGCTGGCAAGGCTGTCAACTATTAAACACCTATAATTTGAAGTGTTATTTATTTAACAAAGAGTTTGCCATTTACGAATATCGATCGTTTAATAACCGAAGAAAGCGCAAAAATAGTTAAAACTTACTACAAAAGTGGTAATTCAGACGTGGACACTTTTAGCGCATTAGGGAGTGATTATGGTCGTTGTAATCGACCTTTTATGCAAGAAATTGGCGATATTATAAAGAAATTTGAAGGGCTGGAAGCGCTACAGATTTTGTCGATCCTACAAGTCATTCGAATGACGCACTGTCGAAGATATCGCTTCTGTAACTGAAAATGTGGCGGATAACCTGAAATTCAATTCGGCGGCATGCTAACCGACCTTTTTTAGTCTGCAATCTAAGATTATGAACTGGATATGTGGCTTCAACAAGATGGCACGACACGATTTTGGCTTTATTGCATAGGAATTTCCCAGAAAGCATAATTTCACGTTTTTGGCTACGTCAATTGGCCACCAAGATCATGCGATTTGACGCCGTTAGTCTTTTTTGTGGAGCTACGTTATCGCGGATAATGCCCAAACGTTGCAGTAATTGAAAACCAACATTTGTCAGGTTATCGCTGAGATACCTCTTGAAATGTACGAAAAAGTGGTGAAAAACTGCCTTAAAAAAATCCACTGCTTCAACCAATCCATCGGCGGTCATTTAAATGGCATTTTATTTCGTCCGTCCAAGCATTATAATGAAATAAAAGTTTTATCGAAATCACAGCTTAATTTGCGTTTTATTTTACTTTAAGTTTTAAACCTAAAAATGGATAACCCGGTTCATAATTTAGCATTTAATTTTGTTCTCTATAAGTTTAAGAAATCGTCTAACTGACAGCCGATATAGTTGATGCATATTTACGCGAATTTTTTTGTATTTTTCGTCACTTTTCCCAATATATCTGGTGGCAAATTTGCTATGTCCTCTCTCAAGACTACTAAGGTCCATTTGTATAAATAAAGAACTTCAGGTAACCCAAAAAAAGAAAAGAAAAATTTAGGATTGTCAAATCTGATCACAGGCGATTATATTTTGCATCACTATAAACGAAATGAATCCAAACTTTTCAATCCACTTCTTTTAAGGTTCCCCTTGAATCCCATAAAATCTCTCACTCGAAATTCCCGTGTACCAATGCTGATAGCCAATAAATATTGAAAACAAGCGCAAGACCTCACCATTTTCACTCCACTTCTTGCTCTGTCCAAGCTGAAATTCATCATCTTCTTGTATCTTCTTGTAAATTCAATTAAAACCTTTGTCTAAAACACTTGCAATTTCTTCACCAATATCAATATCTTGTAAGTGAGATACGTTTTGCACTAGCCTGTGGTCAATAGAAAGCTATACATTAATGTTACTGTCATAGAGATTCTACAAAATGTTCCAACAGTATTGAGTCAGAAGTAATATTTCACTAAACAGCAAATGCGCAACAATACGGTTAAGATTAAGAGCCATTATCTTCATGAATCATTTTTTGCACAATAAGGAAGGGAACCTATATGAAGTAGTTGCCTATATAGCTCAGCAACTTGCCGTGATGCCAACTAAATACAAAGTAGCAGGCAACAGGTAGTTGTTGGAGTATTGAATTTAAACGTTCATGTAGTACGTAAATGTTCAAAAGCCCGCGAGACTTCATTCATGCAATGTTGCTGCTGAAGGCACATAGTTGATGATGACGGTATTCCTGGCTTTGCTATGGCCAGTGCGGTGTTGTAGACTTGCTGGATGTTACCATCTCCTTTCGTTCTTATTGTGGCCATTAAGCAAGATCAATAAATTTTGCTGTTGTATTTCTGTGGTCATTTTTCCCTGGACTCTGGCTGCCATAAACTACAAGAGTTCAATACGTTTTTTATGACGATTTCTTATGTTTCTGCAATGTGGCCGTTGTTCAATTTTTACTGTTGCAAATTCATTGAACAACATTATTGTTGGCAGCAGCACCAGCAGCAACAGCATAAGTATCAGCAACAATTCCATGTAGAGCCAGAGCTAAAGAGTCTGTATTGTACTGTGCTGGAATTTATACAAACGCAATACGTCGTGATCGTTTTCCATTCAAACAGATCTGGTTGTCTTTTTCTGCATTGTGTATGAATCAATATTCCGTGTGCCGAGATTTGAGACCAGCATTATCATGTTATGGGAATTGTTATTATTCTTTCATTCTGTGTTTGTATGTTTTTTTCTTTTTTGCAGATTCCTTCTTCAGTGCTCCTTGTTTGGGGATTATTGATTTTTCGATCATTTCAATCGTTTCCGTGCGGGTATCTGCGCTTTAGTGGAAGTAAATAAATTTTATTGCCGGTATTGAAAAGCCAGAAAAAAGACGAAAAGACGAGGAGAAAAAATGTTATTGTAAATTTATGGCAAATGTTTAAGATGGTTGTAATTGAAAAAACAAAAATTATGTGCATACTTATACAATATGTAAAATGAATACGCAGTGAATTGAAAATGGTTCCAGTTGTTAGGAAAAGCGATGGTTACATCCAACTGCGGCCAAATAATATTAGGTGCGCAACTAAGTTCCCGCTGTTTGGCAGTAGATGGCGCCAGCTGTAAGCGCTAGTAGATTCTGCCATAACCTAAACGTCATAAGCCAAGCTTAGGCGTATGCTAGACATGCCGCCTTGACACAACAGTGATTTTCTGTTAACGTCATATTCTTTTGATTGTGTGAATACGTACGATTTTGTGCCAAATAATCGTCATATATGGGAAGATTGCGTTGGCTGGGTCATGTTGTGCGGATGGAGCTAAATGCTCCGGCACGGAAAGTTGTAGACAACGAACTCGATGAGCGACGCAGAAGAGGGCGACCGAAACTCCGTTGGAAGGACCAGGATTTTGAAATACTGTCGAAGCTTGGTGTGGCGAATTGGAGGAAATGCACAGAAGATTGAAGCGCATGGAATTATAATATATAAGGATGTCTATTACAGTTGCCACCTAAGGAAAAGAAGTGAGAAGTATTGATTTTCTTCTTTCAATTGAAGAAAGCGGTGGCTGAAGCTCAACGAAAGCTTCAAAATGTTCACGGAGATGCTGCTTTAAGTGAAACAATGTGTCGATATTGGTTCCGTCGCTTTAAAGACGGTGAGTTTGATGTTGACGACCATTCGCGTGAAGAAAGACGAAAATCCTTCTAAGACACTGAATTAACGGCATTGCTTGATGGGGATCCATTGCAAACGCACGTAGAACTTGCTTCAGTATTAGGCGTTACCAGCCAAACCATTTTTAAGCAATTGCAAATAATTTAATTTAAAAATTAAATAATTTAATGTAAGGAACTTGGGATGTTTCTGATCTGAAGCCAAGGGACGTTAAGCGTTGTTCTTTTTTCCACAAAAAAGGAAGGGGTTTCTTCATTTTATTGTAACGCAATAACATTACAGTAATCCAGAGAAAAGAAAGCCATGAGGGCTGCCCGGCCATGCTTCTACGTCGTCAGCTCGGCCGAATATCACGCTGCGAATGTTATGCTCTGTACTTGGTGGGACCAGATCGGTGTTATTTATTGCGAGCTGTGGAAACTAAGCGAAACCATCAGTGAGGATCGGTATCGACTTCAATTAATGCAATTCAGCTAAGCTCTGCTGAAGAAACACGCGCAATACGCGGAGAGGCACAAAAAAGTGATTCTTTAGACGATTCCAAATAAGAGGTTTGAACGAAAATTAGGAAATACATTTATTTTGATACATTGACAAGAAGCAAGCCTATTAAAACCCATATTTGAGTATACAACCTATACAAATTGAAGGATTATGCTTGGTTTTGTTTCTAAAAGCTATAGTTTTCTCCCGGAATTTGATTGTTTAATATAGAATCAGAATTAGAATGATTTCTGTTGAAATTGACAATCTCGGTCCAACTTTCTTTAATACTCTCACTCATAAACTAGTAAAGACAATGCATTTAGATATGCCTTCCCCCAACATTATTTTTCTTTAGTGCAAAAGCGTGAGGGGGAGGGGCGTGGTACATCGCAGAGTTCTCTTAAAAAGTCTACGAAATTAAAGCTCAATAAAACAAGCAAAATTATAACCTTCTGAAGTTTTAAATTTGAAAAGTATAAATGGGTGGCAGAATTTTTCCAAAAAGAACAAATTTTTTGCATGGGGGCGTGGCAATACAATCTATTTTCGTTCGCAGAACTGCGTCTACTAAATGACTGCCTCGTTCTACATTATCCTGAAATTAGGTCAATTGAGTAAAAGCTCTAAATCTAGGAATACAATAATTAAATTAAATAGTTTATGCGAGACGTTGTTGTATTTCAAAATTTTATTTAGCATTTTAATACAATATAATTGGCCGAAACTTGGGTACCTGCAGACTATGAATTAGGTATTGCAGTGGAAAAATTACATTTCGGCAATTTGATAAATTTCTATGGCAGAGACCAGAAAGTGTGCTGAGATACCATCCATTTTAATTCCCAGAACTTAGATCACCAAACGCGTTATGTGCACGAAATTTAGCTGAATCGAGTGCAACTACTTGAAAAATGTGAAGCAAAGAACATGTGGGCTAAATCTGTCACTTGTGTGAGAGGTTTCAGAAGGGGGCGGTGGTTACTTTAGCGATTTTTCTCAAAGTTTACAGAGAATAATAAACAAATATATTAGAAAATATTTTACGCTACTGCATCTGGGTGATTAAAAGTTATGGAGGAAAATTTGAATTTCGGAAAATTGACCAGTATATGTGGGAGGCACCAGACGAGCCATGACTAAACTGTTCATTTTCATTAGCAATAGCTTAGCAAATTCTTCACATATACCAAATTTAATTACGAGTAAATTAAAGATTCATTAAATATCAGTTCATTAATATTAAAACTTTAATCAATGTCAAGTTTAAGGAATTCTCACAAAGGTTTACGACGATTATCGTGTCTACCAGCTAGCTAGCCAGGCAGACATCGTTCAATTGACTTGAAATCGACAATGAAACGCATTTGGTCAATAGATAATCGATAGTGTAAATGCTTTCTTCTGGATGTTACAATTGTGATCGTACCAATGCAATAGATGTGTAAAAAAAAAGCACGCATGATCTGGCTTAATGTGGGAAACTTGCCTGAATCGACATGAGATGTAATTGAATTTGTTTGGAAACTACCTATAAAAAGTCTTCCACTTGATTATCCATTTTTTGATTTTAAAAGTAAAGTTATATAAACCACACATAAAGCTATGATTTCGACGAAACTTTTATTTCATTATAATGCTTGGACCTTGCCATTATGTACAACAAATAATGTCATTTAAATGACCGTCTCAAGATTGGTTGTAGCAATGGATCCTTTTGATGTACTTTTCCACTACTTTTTCGCACGCTTTGGACGGCATCTCGGCAATACTTTGATGAATGTTGGCTTTCAAATGTTCCAACGTTTGGGGATTATCTACGCTAACACGGTTTTAGACGTAGCCTTATAAAAACAAATCAAACAGCGTTCAATCGCATAATCAATTGATATCTCCAAAACGTAAACTGGACACTTCTTGTGAAATAAAGCCACAATAGATCGTGTTGGGTGCTCGTGGCACCGTCTTATTGAAACCACATATCGTCCAGTTCATAATCTTAAATTGCTGGCCAAAAAAAAGTCGTTTAGCATGACGTGACGTGTTCGCCTACTTATCTTGTAGCGAACCGATAGCTATAATGTAACAAAAATAAATCAATTTGAAATATGCCTTCTTTGAAAGAATTTTCGAAATTCCGGCATATTTCCGAAATCCCTCTACTTTGATTAAATACTTCCCGTTGCAGTTAAACTTAAACTTATGTTTAATATCCCGTACCGGCTATGCAACCATGTTGCACCGTTTTTTTTTTTTTTTCTTTTTTTGTATTTGTCTCCTCTATCTCAATATTCACCTTAAGTTGTATCATTTCAATTGCTATCGGAAATCCCCAAGAAATATACATTTATTTTATGATACATTCGTAGCTGCAGGTTCCTATTCCTTCTCTCACTGCAGGGTTTTCCTGGCACTTGGCAATATTTGTATTTATTGATAAATCAAATTGCAGTATTGAAAGCTTAAGAGGTAGGAGGAGGCAAACAGTAACAACAACACCAACGAGAAAAAAAGCCAAGAGATCCATAAGCAATTGCCTTCGCAACTGGGAAAATCTAAAGGGGAACATTTATAGAGATGCACTTGCATGTGTATTACAAAAACACATTGATACATTTGTATTTATTTATGTAGGTTTGCTCAACAACATATCCTATAAAAGAAAAGGAAACCTGGAATACATTTGTGTATAAAATCAACGTAAAATTGTGTGTTTGTGTGCGTGTGTGCTTGTGTGTGCCGATGTATTGGATTGTTTATACAGATGTGATTGTTTGTGTCGTGTTGAATACATTTCTGTAAGTGTAAGGGTAAGTGTAGGTGCAGTTGTTACAGCAGTATGTGGGTGAGTGGCTCTGTAAGCCATATCTTTATTATAATACTTAAGTCTTATTGTTGCCGTCTATAGCAGAGAGACAGCCGGTGCACAGCAATTCATTCATCCTTTCATTGATTCAGCCCTTTGTTGGATTTACATGTTTTTTTCGAATGATCCGATATTGACGATGATGTATAAGGCCTCTGTGTATTATCTGCTACAGTTGTGCACAGTGTATGGGATTGAAAGAGCGTCCTTTAAGCGCATTAAGTAGCTACAAGGAGTATTCAAAACAGAATGTAAAAACAGTTTTCTCGTTCCGAAACTATGTACTGGTTTTTGCAAAATAGTCATTTTCGTATACACAATTTATTCGGTTTCAACGCTTCATTTAATGTCAAAATTGGCTTTGTTTTGAATAATCTATAATGGAAAACTCGTAAAAAAATAATAAGATAATTTATTGTGATCTTATCGGTGGAGTAATTTTGATGATCTACAGCAATACCTTCTCTAGACAACCACAATTCGATATACAGGCCGACTTTCGAATACACGCTGTTAGAATTAGCATTCAAAACGTTAAGGACGTCTGCATTAGCATTCAAAAGCTTGGCCCATCTCTACCGCATCTGTGGAGGAAAGGGAAAGAACGTGGAAGTCTCAGGAATTAAGGATGGCGATATCATTCTGGCTTCCTGGGCGGACTGCTTTCAGGCTTTGTTCCGAGAGTTCTTTCCGAAGTCTGAGACTCTGGCCCCACGTTCTTTGGAGGTGGTACCTAATGCACCAAAATTGAAAAAAGGTGAGATCGTGGATAGTATGACGCTTGACAGGTCACGCAAATCACCTGGTATGAACGGAATAACCCGAGAGATGTGTAAAAGCCTTTGGAAGGCTATTCCGGACCATCTAGAGGCTTTATACAGGCATTGTATACATGTTGGATATTTTCTGCGTCATGTGAAAACCTTAAAAAAAATCGCTAAAATGAAAAAAAGCGCAAAAATTAAAATCAAAACTTGCAAAATCAAACATAAAGTCAAGAAAATAACGTAATTTTTAGTTACATATTATATTTAGCAGCTCACTCATTTTAAGGGTTTGTTTTACTTCAGAGAATTTTTACAAAAGTTTTTTGGTGAAACATTGAAGTCAATATGGTGGGTCAATCTTTGACAGACCCAAATTTTGACATTTGAGCTCTTCATTTCCGAAGCATAAACACGTCGTTATTTCAGGCTTTCCTTTATTTTCCACCGAAAATCTCTAACATAAAAGCATTGAAAGCAAAATTCAACCGAATCTCGGGAATGCAGCTTGAAATCATGGAAACTTTTTAATTTTTGAGCATATTTTATGTTCGTATTTATTTCAGGGACATTTTTCCTTTGATGATATTTTCTTTTTAAAAATTTCTGCAGCAATATTGAAGTCCGTACACGGCATAGCTCTAACTCGAAGGCGAAAAGTTTCATTACGCAAAGTTACCCATTTAGTGGTTTGAAAAATGCCGGTCTGGCAGTGCTGTGAGCAGCTGTCAAATACCTGTCATCTGAGTGTTTTTTATTTAGTGAAAGGTTTGCCGTTTAGGAATATGTATCGTTTAACAACCAAGGAACGCGTAAAAATAATTAAAACTTACTACAAACGTGGTGATTCTAACGTGGGCACTTTTCGTGCATTAGGAAGTGATTATGGTCGTCATAGTCGACCCACTGTGTAAGGTATTGGCAAGATTATACAGAAACTTGAAGAGATTGGAAGCGTTACAGATGTGTTCGAGCCTGTGCATCAGTATCACGTACGGACTGCTGAAAATATCGTTTTTGTTAGTGAAAGTGTGGTTAATTTCTTTTCAGAACGCAGTGGCCGTACGATAATTGGCCTGCAATTGTAGATTATATGCTGGACGATGTGTGGTTTCAACAAGACGGTACCACAAGACACACAACACGACCGATTTTGGTTTTATTGCATGAGAAGTTTCCAGAAAGCGTAATTTTACGTTTCAGCTACGTCAATTGGCTACCAAGATTATGCAATTTAACGTCTTTAGACTTTTTTTTTTTGTGGGGCTACGTTAAAGACCATATTTAGGCGGATGATCCGCAAACGTTGGAGCATTTGAAAAGCAACATTAGTCAAGTTATTGTCGAAATACCGTGCAAAATGTGCAAAAAAGTCGTCGAAAACTATCCCAAAATGATCTATTGATCACTGCTGCAACCAATCCGGAGGCAGTCATTTAAATGACATTGTATTTCGTACATAATTGCAAGTCCAATCATTATCATGACAAAATCATGAACAAATGTTTCATCGAAATCACAGTTTTATGTGTGTTTTATGGAGCTTTGCCTTTGAAACAGAAAAATTGATAATCCGGTATTAGCTATTAAACGGTTTGTCTCTGACTCGTAAACCCATTCATGTTTTAGTGATTTTTTTTTTAGTTTGTCGATTTCCGAATAAGACATCACCTCATCAAGTATCTTTACAATTTTACAAAAATGCAGTTAATTTCGTGGTTAAGGACTCTGTTTCCGAGATATGAGTTTTTTATAATTTTTCCATATTTTCCTATTTTTTTTTTTAAAGTATTCGAAGTCAGCTTGCTGTATTCTGGCATGTGTTGAAGAAAAAGCGACACTGATCACGCCCAGATTGCAAACTTTTTTCATTTGTGTTAAAGGATAAAAACGGAATGTAAAGCTATGTAAATGAAGTTAAAATGATCCAGAAGCGACCAGAAACACTCGAGTGCACAAAATCCTCGTTCGTGCTAGGCTTTAACAGATACTGAAGGTTGCCGGTATTTCGAACGTTGTGATTTGATTTTATAATTACCGAATCAATTTCACAGTTTTTCAGTTTCCGAAAATATTTTCATGGTTCATGGCTCAGAATATGAGTGTATACATAGTATACAATATGT
>JAHXMU010000136.1:7803373-7835114 GCA_019455685.1 Philornis downsi | reverse complement strand
CATTATTTTGCCGATAGATGGTTTTAGTAGTCTGGTTTTGATTTCGGTTATTCCGTGCCGATCATTTTAGTGGCAAAATTAGTTGAAAATGTCGATATAATATCAGAAGTCATCAAGTCCGACTATTATATAAACGTTTTTTTCTATTGCCAAGGATGTGAACATCGCACCATAAACCATTTGCAACGACGCGTATAAGGCTGGATACAAAAGTAAACTCGATGTAGGGGTGCGACACGAGTTAACACAAACAAATTTGATCGACTGACTTTCCATTTGCGAATCGCTACTGAATCCCAACAAAATTGGCTCATTTCCAAAGTCAATAATGATTACTGATGAGTAGTGGGTGAGTTACGGCAACGTTCATGGCCGATTGGCCGATATCGACTGGTCAGCACAAACAGTGGTAAAATCAGAATTGACGTTCAGGAAGGTTTTGCTGTGTGTTTGCTTGGATCGACAGAAACAAATCTGCTACAAAATGCTTCCCTGCGGGCAAATTCTTAGTACGGACTTGTACTGGTAACAACTGGGCTGTCTGAAGAAAGCAATAACTCAGAAGCAGACAGCTTTGGGCAATAGGAGAGGAGTTGTATTCCATCAGGAGAATATCAGACAACACACTACAATAATAGCTCGCTTGAAGCTCCGGAAGCAGGTTTGAGCGAATTATATGCATTCGTTTTATAGTTCAGATCTAGCACCAACTGATAATCATCTTTTTCTTCCGATGACGAATGAAAAGCTTGTGAAAATCGAATGTCCCGGGTTTTCGTTAGGGAAGCACAATGGAATTAGCTTCAAAATGGCAACAATTTATCAAATAAAATGATACAAACTTAACCCACATCTGATCGTCAATAAAGCCTTCAATGTCACGCACAAATAATGCATTGCTCTTTACTACATCTTATATTTTAAGAGGGCGGACCTAAGCTTGTGAAACATATGTTTTAAGCTGAAAAACGCCACGTTGTTTAGCATTTTTATTTGAGCCGTCAAAAGTAAATGATCTCATCGAATTTGTAAACATGGGAGAAATTGGTCACCATTGTGTAATACAATATTTCTCTTTGAGAGGTCACAGTTCAACCAAGGCGAACAAGATTTTTATTCTGGCGGAGTCTACTGTTTACGATTGTAAAATATTGGATAGCAGAGTTTAAACGAGGCCGAACACGTACGGTTGAAGGTGCGTAAACCAGCTGATATGATAGGCATTTTGAAAAGTACTATAAATCGTATATTGACCGAATATTTGAAGATGAGAAAACTGCGAGATGGGTGCCGCGCTTGCTTTCAATAGAGCAAAAACAGCGTCCTGAAGATTTTTCAGTAGAGTTTAGTTGGTTTGGCGATGTTTCACCGTAATAAAGCCAAATTTTTACATAGATTCATAAACATGGTTGAGACATGGGCCCGCCACTTCACACCTAAGGCAAAGGAACAGTCAAATCAGTGGAAAGGAAGTTCTTACTATAAACAGGGTATGGAAGCTATTGAATATCCTTGCAAAAGTGTATCGAGCTAAAAGGAGATTTTGTTGAAAAATAAAGAAAAAATTCAAAGAATTGTTTATGAGGTGATCTATAGCAAGTCCATTTTCGTTGACCCTGGTGGTTCTTACATCTATGTCTCTTCTCAAGAATCTCCAATTTCTAATTCTATATTTTCTTTCCTACCACACTTTCTTCTGAAATGAATTAAGCACATGTCTGTCGAAAGTTGCTGCCAACCACTGTGCTTTGATACAAACATAAACACGTATCATGACTTGCATGGGACCCATCTCATATCGATTGCTTCGAACTATTTCCCCGGCCGTGTGGCCCGCAGCCTGTATGTCTCATCATTGCAATCATCTTTACAACTCCTTTATGTTTCATTCAGTTTATGTGAGTTGTTTTCCTCTCTTTTCTTTTGATACTCCTCGTATGAAATAAAGTAAAATTGAATTGAATTGATTTTTATTGGTAAAGTAATTGCAAATGATTTGCTGCACATTGAATTTTAAAAATTCAAGTTGTATGCAACCAAGCAAGCTCTCATTCACTCGTCCTCTCACCTCGGTCGGCAATGCATTTTCAAAGCAATGTTTGATTTGTACGTGTGTGTATGCTTATGTGATTTTGTTTACAAAAATTTAATTTATTTTCAAAATGTTTATTCACACAAGAAAAATGAAAAAGAAATTGTTGTTTTCCTTTGATTGACCAGAGAAATGCCAGGAAATTCTATGAATTTTCATCTGAGTTTTGTTGCCGTAACACAAAGATAAACACAGAGAAAGATTTTTCTTGCGAGATATTTTTGCAACTTGTGGCAAAACGATGAAAGATTTATGCCAAAAACATATGGGGTGAGAAAGTGTTGGCTCTGAAGCGCAACATGTTAACGTAGGTCAACAGGCGGAGACAAGAATCTCCGAGCGAACTGTACGGAAAACTCGATAATTTCAATAAAGTTTACTGTCTTCAGATAACCCGTTTTCCTGCTATTAGAAAAATTGGTATCACGTGTCCTTAACTTCGGATAGTTGGTGGCTATTTTCAAATGCCCAAGGATGGAATATTTGGCAAATTTTATGATTTTGACGCCAACCATTCAATTAGCTTGGTTTCCAAAATTGCCAATTGCTGTCCACTGTCTACATAATATGGAGGATTTGTACTCCGACCTACATCAATCATTCATTAAGTACGACGGCATCATGCTTGTCTTCTTTCTAGTCTATTTGTTTTCGAATACAATTTCCAATTAGTTCTGCAAAAGAAAATGAAGGGAATTGGCTCGTTGTATATCTTATCACACATACAAATTGATCGAATTAGAAAAACTTAATAGTTCCCACACAATTTTCAAATGAACGATTTCATTAAGTTCTAATTTAGCTTCTGTTATTGTACCTAACCTTAGATAATTTTTGGAATCTAGTGATTTACCATTATCCTTTTGGCAACTAGCGTACTTTTGAACCAAAGCTATAGTACTTTGAATGAAGATATAAAAGCTAATTCACCTGACTGAAATTTCTGCTCTGGTTTCAGTGGAAATGGATACTTGTCAGCATTTTGTAACATCCGTGATCGCAATTAGGATAATTCTTTTAAAAAGTATATACTGTTACCGTTGGAAAATTTTCAAGATTCTCATTTCCCTAAAATCGAGTTCAGTCTTTGTAAGGGAGAGATTTTACCATCTCCTTCTTTATTATGTCATACAGAAATTAGAAATTACGACCAATTGTTGATAGCATTTCAAAAACCAGATTCTTCTAAAGAAAGCATTTTGTAAGAAGATATGTAAAAGCTAGTGTATTTGTATTTGCTAGGGTATTTGTCAACATTTTTTAACATCCGTGATCGCAGTTAGAGTAATTCCTTTAAAAGGAATACATTATTACCGCATGTTGAAAAAATTTACGTATTCCCATTTTTCTAGAATTGATTTCAGTCTGTGTAAGGAAAGGATTTTTCCTTCTCCTTCTTTATTATGTAACACATGCCGCAAAGATCAGAAATTACTTCCAAATGTTGATAATATTTCAAAAACCTAATCCTCCTAATGAAAGTTCATTATCGAAAACCTTTGACGTCACATGATGGCCCCACCAGCGCTACATGATCCAGCCGATCTCCTGAAGCTATTTTAATGAGATTAACCACGTCGATGTCGGTAAACAGCACATGATTTACACGGCGAAATAAAAAGAGATGAGGAAAAGCTTTAAACATTCAGTTAACTTGCACGCATTCTGCTTTTTAGACTCACTCGAACGGGACCTACAGTTTAATAACGATTTCGAATGTTACAGTTTGAGAAACATTTAGAGGATTTGTCGATTACTCAACTACTCAAAGTGTTTGTCATTAGCATCGAGGTGATAGGTGGCTGTACGCGGTATTGAACCCACGATCATACAAACGATAATGCGTATACTTGCCACCGCGCAACGGTCAATCAGTTATACGGCGAAATCCTCCCGGTTAATGATGATTGATCCATATACATATGTAGTACTTTTCTATCGGAAACTCCTAGAAATGGTTCATCTACTTATACCATAACACAGTACTCTGCCGTTAATAATGAAGGATCCATATATTTTTCTTACAATTGTTCTCTCCCCAAAAATGCTTCATCCGCTTGTCTCATAATCCACTACTCTGCGTCACACAGCAAGGCAGGGAAAACAATATCTGGTGTAGTTGGTTCTTCATTCGTTGAGAGAGGCCTTTCTCCTTAAATCAATGGCTTAGGCCATAGTAAGCCCATGGCTATAGTAAGCCATACTCTTCTCTAAAATCACTTACATTTTTACATTTTTTTTTCATTTTCATCCATTACATTAAAATAATAGCTATCAAGGCACAAACCAAAGGTTTCAAATTCGTTGATTTTTTGAAACAAATAATTTTGACCTCTTCAGCTTCAACATTATGGGTGTCGCACGATAAACCGTCCCTTTTCTTCTTCTGAGCTGATTTAAATTAAATTTTGAAGTCGACATTTCTATGACTATGGAACATTTTTATATGCAATTTCAGCCTCCTGGCACATGTGGGTTGACGTTTATTGTGCTATTTATAGGCAGGCAGATGGTCAGTGATCATACTGACATACACTTTTACGATAAATTCCGAATATATTATATAATCTATGTTATCGCCGTTAAGTAATCTCAGTTATTATTAGGGAATAATTCAGTCTACCTCCATTCTATGGTAGAGTATAAAAGTGACAAAGACTCACTTTGTACACATTTTCAAATATCCGGTATATACTTGAAAACGTTTTGATACTTTTATGTTCAATTCCAATTTAAGAAATATAATATAAATAGTTTTGGTATAAGCAACTATGGGATGCCAAATATTATATAATTTGAAACTTCCATGACTGCCGTCAACATACCTTCGAGACGACTGTACTAACATAAAAAAATAGTCGAAAGTCGAATGTACGTAGCCCGCGAAATTTAAAAATTCACCTTATTTTTTGAACACACCTCGTATATACAAAATCTTTAATAAACGTTTTATGATTATTTATAATTACACCCTATCTGTGATCATTCTGAATACTAAATTATAGGATGGCGCACGAATTATGCTACAAACACAAAACGGCGACAAATAGGGAAATTTATTTAAAGATGTAGGAGTAGTTTTTTTACCTATAACTGCCCCAAAGATGTATCCGTTTCAACAGCATTTGGATCCAGCGAGATGGAGCAACTGTACATATGGCCAGAACGGTTATGGCGGAGTTCCAGCGAAAATTTCCAAACAAATTAATATCCAGAAACTCCATTTTCCACTGGCCATCAAGGTCACCTAACCTGACCGCACCAGACTTTTTCTTACGTTTAGGTCAGGCAAGAAGTGTACAAAACGAAGCCAAGCAATTTCACTGAATTGAAGCAGTTCAATCAAACAATAATTGGGGAGATTCCGCAATGATTGTCAATCATCTTCAAAACCAATTAGTTACATAAAAAAATGAATTTTCTATACGATAAAAAAAAATAACTACATTGGATAAAAAAAACCTATATGGGTTTTTTTATTGTGGCACAATTCATGTGTCACCCTGTAGTTACTGTGGCAGTTCTAGCTTTCGATATATAGCCTTAATAAAATTCTACACTGAATATATGCTTGGCGACAATATTTTGACAAAAACTCTTACGCACATCCTCAGTCAATTCCGAAATTTGCGTAAAAACTAGATATTCCCAAAAATTATCTGCAGTTATTTGATATTGTTCAAGGAAATTCTTTAAATTTCTTAACTATTATCAAAAGGCCGTCATTATTATTATATTATGAAATAATTAATATCATTCAGCATATTTTGTAAATTTTGGGTAATCGTGGGTATTCGTGGAGTACTTAACTAGATTCTTAAATAGGTGACATCTGTAATAGAAACTATTATATGTTACGCACCAGGCGGCTACGGTCTTCTGTTCTACTTCTCATATTCATCCCACCACTTAAAAAAAAAAAAAAAGAAAAACGAAAGCATTCGGGAAGAAAGGACAATAATCACTTCTTGAAATTCAAAATTAGTTCAAATTTGAATCGAAAACAGTGAATTCATTATGTGTTCGTCTGACTTTTTGGAGAGCATTTTCCTGTACTTGGCCAGGTATGTAAAGTGCAGCTGTGATTAATGTGATTTATATAGTCCTCTATTTTCTAAAATTAAACTCGGAACAAAATTATTTTTTCATGAAACTTAACATAGTCAAGATTTTCTTTAGTAGATTTC
Organism: Philornis downsi; assembly: GCA_019455685.1. Classification (NCBI taxonomy): domain Eukaryota; kingdom Metazoa; phylum Arthropoda; class Insecta; order Diptera; family Muscidae; genus Philornis; species Philornis downsi. Next base: position 7,828,835 of record JAHXMU010000136.1, on the reverse strand, counting down.
TTAAAAGTGAGTAACACTTATGTTTTTTTCCACTGCATTGTGGTAATTTCTTTTTATTGTCCTAAACAAATCTGTAATTATATGGTAACCCTTCTTAAGAAGATGAGTAATTTAATCATTGTCGGAATAATTTTCATACCTACCTAATTTGCATAGCTGGCATAATATATCCAGCCCCGCCCCCCGCCCAACCCCGTTTTCCATCCCCTACACAAAGCTTTCAATTTCCGTCTACTACAATGTGTCATCCATTACCATTAACTATTGGCTTCGTACACCCAGCCTAGCCATCTAACCCCTGCTACATCCTATTGTTCATTTAATTATCCTTTCCATATTGGATTTAATTTCAAATAAAGCGTCTTATGTTAATTTACCTTAAATTACGTACACTCCCTTCTTGCAAAGCAGACACCATTAAAATTCCCCCCGGAACATATGCCACAGCAAATGCATTTCAAGCAGCCCCCAAATGTATGCAATGCCAAAATGCTATTTGCACGTAGTGGCACACAGAAACACATAAGTTGTACAGTAGCGTCAGTCCAAAGAACTGGACACAAATGAAATGAAATGTTAATATTTATAACTGACAAATGTAAAATAAATTAACGAAATGCTAAAGAAATGCATTGACTTTGAAAAAGAGCCTGGGGCTTTTGTTGAAGCTTCAGTAACTGAACAGGGGTTGTGCTGAATGTAACAAAAATTAACACTAAGGTTGCACTTGCCAGAGAAATGCAATTGCAACTGCAACAGCCAATGCCATTGCCCCAACCACCGGTTTGTTGATTATCCTTTTTGTTAAGGATATGCATTAAGCTCTCATGCCAGGGGCTACAAACAACCCTTTTGCCACTTGCTGTGATGTAATTTATTTATATTTACTTGACGCACCAAAAAAATAGACAACAGCATTTTATGGTTACATATTTCTGACAGTCTACGGGGTATGACTGTCTGTCCCTTCGTAATGATATTCTCATTCGCTTGCCCAGCACCTTACGCTGGATGGATGAGAAGAAGGAGGGCTCTCATAAAATCAGCGGAAACTTGCTGTTTCCTTTTGGTGCAAAGTACTTTACTTTTTTTGGGTACTGCTGTGCTGTTGATTAATTGCAATCAAAGGGGTTAACTGCAAAGACTTTGTCCTTAACCCCTCGGCCCTTGGTAGAAGAACAATACATACAGACTTATGGCCTTGATGGATAGGTAGCTGAGGGCAAATAAGGTGAACACGAGCGAAAGGATGAGTTTTGCGGTACTGAGGTAACTTATAATGTCAGCAATAATAATAAGAACAAGATGAGCAACAGCATGAGGAGATAGATGGTGTTATAAACCCCCTAAGGATATACTTTATGGGCGGGAAGGTTTCACAGGATGTAGTGAAAGTGTGGAAAAATTTAAAGATATACAGAGATAAGCAGAGAGCGAATATGATTTTTCTGGAACTGGAGTTGTGCATAACTCTAAGCTTTCGTATTAAGGGTTTCCAGATGTCAACAACTAAAGGGTGGTGCATAAGAAACGTTAACGGCGACTATATTGAATGCATTCTTGTGCATCATTTGGTTTTAACTAGTGAACCAATTGCATCTCATATGGGAAAAGATGTAACATATGTAAAATTCTTTGCAAAGACCGCCTAGACATCTCTAGGCGGAGAACGTCGCCAGGTGGAAGTTTCGAGGTTTTCCTCAATACTTGCTTGCACTCGAGCAATGGCCACTTCATTTCGAACTGCACGAGGTCTTCCAGCACGCAAAAGATTACAGACAGCCCAAAACGCTGAACCAATCGGTAAATTGTTGGAGCGCTAGGAGCATTTCGAACATGAAAGAAATTTCGATATGATCTGAATAATCGAATGCTGATTTTCAAAATAAAATTGAACAACTTTGGTTCTTTGTAGTATTATTTAGTTAATTCTGTAAAGAGAAGAAAAGAAAAGACTTAAGCTAAAAATGTATTCACTGTTAAAATGTCATGCGTTACTTATGCGCCACCCTATACAACATAAGAATATTGACCGATGCCCGCAATTTGATGATACGGCCATGACGTCGAACTTTAAAGTTAGCGGCGGTTTGACAAAAGTTTCATCCAGTACATTACATATGTTGATATATTTTGCCCGCTTTTCCCGTGAAGATGCGTAGTTTTTACTCCATTTTATATAGGATAGCTCTATCCTAAACCTGTCAGCTACCGTCCGTTCTCAGCTTTTAATTAAAATTCTGAGAATTTTCCTTTTTCTAAAGGTGGGTTCAGACTTCAAGAATAGGCAACAATGTACCATAGTATTACCTGATAAGTAGATATGTGAATAATGCCCTATTCTATATTCCACTGAAGATGCGTAGTTTTTACCCTTTTTTTCTATGGAATAACTCTGTCCTAAAATTTTCCTTTTTCCAAAGGTGTTTTCAGACCTTGTCGGGACAAGTCTTGTCGATCTTGGGCCACAAGACTTGGGAATGATGTACCAGCATATAACCTGATACGTAAATATGTGAATAATGCGCTATTCTTATACACAATACAGACGCTTTCCTATTAAGAAGCAAATTTATAAAAATTTTCAGAAACTAGGGTGGGTCCGTAAAAAGTAAGTATATGAACTATAATGTTTGTTTCCCTTATATGTGCTCTACCACCTAATGTGGCTTTTAATTAACAAATAAACGATATATTTGTTGAAAAAAAGTCGAAATATTTTTCATTTTTGAAAGTGGCTTCAATCATTGTATGGGCAAGTTTATTCTACTGAATTGAATTTCTCTTCTATAGAGCCTTCAGCAGATATGTGTACAGACGGACGGACCTTTTTTAAGGTGGGTTCAGTAATTGTAGGGGCCAATATATCCTATTTAATTGAATTTCTCTTCTATAGTGTTCTCGGCAGATATGAGTACGGACGGACGGACATTCCTTAAAGTGGCTTCAATCATTGTATGGGCAAGTTTATTCTACTGAATTGAATTTCTCTTCCGTAGCACTTTCAGCAGATATGTGTATAGACGGACGGACCTTTTTTGAGGTGGGTTTGACATGAATCCCAATTAATTCAAAACAGTATTCCCGGAGTGGTCTCTTTAGTTCAGGAAATAACCAGGAGACACAAAGTACTACTTTAGGCAAAGATAGAGGGTTGGTGAGCTGCATTATTAGAAATTTTGACAAAAACTTACGAGGAGTCAATGCAGAGTGAGATGGTTCATTATCATAGAGCAAAAATCATGAATTGTTTGCCCATAAATCCGGCCTCATTTTCTGAATAGCATCATACAAATGACACATAATACTCAAATTGTGTTCCTCATTGGCAGTTTGGTCCGGAAGAAACTCAACACCGCGATAGCCCACAAAAAACTGTTACCATATTTTTGATTTTAAAGTTACATTAATGCAAATTTATTTGCCTTGCTTTACAATATTCACTCGATTACTCAGTTGCTTCTTGATCCAAGCCTCCTCTGCCATAATAGTGCACGTTGTAAAGCGCTGGTAGCTGGAAATTATATTTTCACAGATTTCAATGTGACGCTGCTTTGAAAAAAAAATAAATGCTTTCGGTGCCAATCGATGTTTGCCTGTCTGAGGCCCAAAACATCTTTTGAAATGGAAGTGACTGATGCGCTTGAAATGATAAGTTTGATATGACATATTATCAAGAAAGTTTTTAATTGTTAATCAATGGTTTTGAGCACTAAATCTTGGATTTATTGGATGTGACTTTCTTCGGTAGAGGTTTATGATTGGCCATCTGTTTTGTGATTCTTGTAAATAATTCTTTCCGTCAAACTCTGTTTACCGAAATATTTGTGTTGCAATTTGACAACAGAAATTCTATCCCGTACTTAAAATGTTTTTATGGTATGCAATTATTGTGATGCTTTTTATCTAAAGACATGTTTAGACTACTGTTGTACAAGAAATTAGTTTTGAAATCAATCTGAAGAGATGTTAATGTACCAGATCTTACAAGGATCTTTCCCTTTGTGGTTTTTTTGAATCCGGTCCTCAGAAACGAGTGAGGAAACCGACTTCAAGACGCTTTTACCAAAAACTGTAATTTTCGTATTCGGTTCATGCCCACAATCTAACTTTTTATCCATTTAATTATTTTATTTGATTCAGACCAAAAAAGCGCAATTTTTACATTTTCCAACGAGGTCATCTAATATGGCCCACCACGAAACCATTGAGATGCCATAACGTGATATAGAGTATGGGGCACCAATTATGCTACAATATGAGATTCAAATAACTTTTTTTTTAAATCCATGTATTTCATTTATTTTCTTTTTTATTGTACAGAAAATTCAATTGTATTTTATATAAATAATTGGTTTTGAAAATGATGAAACCTGATCAAAAAACCATTCATTCCAAGATCGCCTCAATTTTTGGGTTAAAGAACAACTTTAATTCACTCAAATTCCTTGGTTTCGTTTGGTACACCTCTTGCTTGATGTAATCCCATAAAAATGTCTAACGAGGTCAAGTTTGATTGCCTTGGGGGGCCAGCGGAAAACGGAGTTTCTGGTTATTAATTTGTTTGGGAATTTTCGTTGGAGCTCCACCATAACAGGTCTGGCTATGTGTGCAGTTGCTCCATCTTCGGGGCAGTTCTGGGTAAAAACATCTTTAAATAAGAATATCCATTGGTCCCTGTTCTGCGTTTGTATAATGATAATGAGAACTAACAAAGCAGACACAAAAAAGTTCAGTAACATATCCCTTTTTTTTCAACATAATCTTCTTTTAGCTCGAAAGACTTTTTCCAGCGATACTCAATACCTTCTATACCCTGTTTATAGTAAGAACTGCCAAACTCCTTCAAATAGTCATCCATCGCAGATTCCACCTCTTCATTGTTGGCAAATCTTGTACCACCGGAACATTATTTCAAATTTGGAAATAGAAAACAATCCGAGTGAGCTAAATCTAGCGAGTAAAGTGTGTGATGAAACAATTCGAACTTTGATTCATAATTTGGTTCACTGCAGTAGAGGATGTGTGAACCATAGCATTGTCTTGATGAAACAACACTTTCTTTTTCGCCAAACGCCGCCTTTTTTTCTATGAAACAGACAGGAATGACCTCGCCTGCAGATGGAAACGTCTTCACCTTCTTTGGACACGATTCTCCCATTCCAGTCCACTGCCTTGACTGTTCCTTTATCTGAGGTGTAAAGTGGTCTCATCCATAGTTATGTCTCAGCCATAATTATAAATCGACGCAAGAATTCGGTGTTATTGCGGTGTAACTTCGCCAAGCCAACCAAAATCTACTGAAACATCTTCAAGACGCTGTTTTTGCTCTATCGAAAGCAAGCGCGGCTCCCATCTAGCGCACAGCTTTCTCATCTTCAAATCAGCGGTCAATATAGGATGTGTAGCAGTTTTTTTAAATGCTTGTCATTTCAACTAACTCACGCACCTTCAGCCGATTGAGACGGTCATCCAATACCATTTTCTGGATTTTCTTAACCGTGTCGGGTTGATCGACCACTAAGGTGTTCGTCTTGGCAGCTCCTACGGCCCCGTTTAAACTCTTCTACCCAATATTGTACGGTTGTAAACGAAGAAGCAGACTCCCCCAGAGTAGAATAATGCTTGACTTTAGTATTGGTTGATCTGTAAACCTTTCAAATGTAAATAATAAATTACGTGGGGTGACCAATTTTCTCCATTTTTAAAAATTCACTGAGATCGTTTACTGTTGATGACTCAAATAAATATACTAAACAACATGGCATTTTTAAACTTATAACACATATTTTTTAAGGTCGCCAGTCTTCATCAAAGTAATTTTTTTCGGACTACTGGCACCATCTATACATCAGATTTTCTAGTTTTGGGACTGACCTCGCATACCGTAACATTTGACCTAATTTCAGATGTAAAATTTTTAGAGCAGATTTAATCTGTTTAAAACCATTGGTGTACAAATTCTAGGCTTCTTATTGATGTATTTGAAATCAAGAAAAAAATTAATTAACATGAAATATTTTCCAACTCTTTCCGAAAACTATACCCTACCCCCAAACTGTTAAATAAGCATATATTGTGAATTGAGAAACCTGTATTTTACAGAATATTTGTGCTTCATATAATAATCACTTCAAAATGCCATACCAAATGTTGTCTTCATATCACTTACTTTCACTGCAGCCCTCTGTGTATTCTACGACACCATGAGTGAAAGGATTCCCGTTGTAAAGATTTCCAACTGTGCTCTTTGCCACAACACTTTGAGTACATTAAATTCTTACTTAATGCAACATTACTGGAAAATATATTCCCCTCCAACACTCCCGCTGCCATCCCCAGGTCCATGATGCACCCTTTCTCAGCTAGATGCGTAAGTCCTTTAGTTTGTCTATATGTATCGTTAGGTATACTTGATTATTTACTGGTCTTCCTGGCAATGTTGTCGTAATATATTATTGCTGTTGTACCAAAAAGGAATGGGTCAAAACGTTTGCAACAAAAACCACCGGAATGGTGTCAATGAAAATGCCCCCCATTGACAAAAAAAACGGAACGAGATTGGTTAAATACTGCGCTCATAAACTTTGGGGGAAGGCGATGCTTATACATATAGTATGGCTAATGTGTTTGCTAATGCTCTCCTCTACCCGAGAGGGTAGTTAGTTATAACCCCTGTTTGCCCTTATGCAGTGCTTCTTTGTGGCACGAGTGTTCACATAACCATCATTTGAATGTTGTTATTTTATGGTTTTATAACCTGAAGCACCTTTGATGTCCCACTTTAATGTGAAATGCACACAGGAGAGGTCAGCACACACAGAGAGCAGGAGCCCCACTCATGTGAAAACGAATGTACCAGCTAGTGAGTGCGTGCGTTTGCATTAGTCTCTAACATTTCCAGTCAGCTTTCGGTGCCATTTCGCCTCATTTCCTCTCTCTCCCTCTCTATCTCTGTTGTCCCCTTTCCATCGGTGGAAAACCCATCCAATTTTCCTGAAGCATATCATCAAAGTGGTCTACTTTACCTATCCTTGGTTAGTTTTGTACCTTTGAGCCATGATGACTTGACTTGCACTTGACTTTCATGCAACGCATCATGTCAAATATCACTGCGTCGTAATTTGTGTCCTTTGGTTTCATTTAATTTTACTTGTGTGTGTGTGTGTGTGTGTGTATGTGTGTGTTTGAGATAGCTTTAATGACCAGTATATTTCCTGCAAACATTTTGAATGATTTTAAACGATTTAGAGTCCGAGGAGGAACTCTGTTTGGTGATCATTAGGAAACTGAATGCTTAAAGCATTCGGCCGAACCGAGTGGATTAAAAATCGAATCATATCTGAATCAGTCGTTCTGTTGTGAACCATAAGATCAACCTGTGTGTATTAAATAATATAATTCCGATATGGTTAGTCTTTACACGATATAAAAGCAGACACGGTATACACATAATCAGTACAGTAAAGTAAAGTAAGTGGAACAACGATTATTTCAAGCAAAAGAACAACATTTTTAGGAATTGACCATCTTCTTCAAGGTTTTACAAACATTTAGTACTTGATTCTAAAGAAATTGTAGTCTCGAACCGCTGGCCTGGCTTACTAACTGCGAGGCAGCTCTCAATGCGATAGTGATCTCATGAATCTGGGAACCAGGCCACAAAACAAAAAGAACGAATTTGTCCGTATATTCAATGGAGTGTCAAAATGACAAAATTACAAAATTTTCAAAGTTTTTAAAGGATCTGGAGGAAGAAGTACTCATCATATATTGTCAACATTATTTAGAAAGTCAGCAAATCCAAAAATCGCCTAAACGCAAAAATGGCCATATCAGGAAAATGAAGCGGACAATCACGAAAATTACCAAAATTTCGTTGTTATAATGAATTTGCAGAAAGCGATACCAATCATATAGTGTAAAGAAATTTTAAAGAATGAAAATGAAACGAATATAAAAATAGGGTCAGGCAACAAAACTGTCTACATTTGTAAAACAGATCGGCCATCGATGACAATAGCTTATCGTTGCCTTTAAAGAAGCAGCATTAACGAATTGCTTTTAGCATAAAAACTATTTCTTAAATCGTTAAATAAAAAAAATCGCTAAAATACAAATGTGACCTTATCTTAGAAACGAAACCTACAAACGAAAAAATTAACAGCTTTCCCAGTTTTTAAAGCTTTCCAGGAAAATGCAACCCATCACATTAATAGTAGTAGCCGCCCATGGTGCAACGGTTAGCATGTACTAACTATTGTTTGCATGATCGTGGGTTGAATCCCGTATACAGCTACCTATCATTGCTTAACCGGCGCACACCTTGATATGTCTGACGAATACTTCGAGTACTCGAATAAACGTCAAGTCTGTTAAATGTTTCTCAAACTTCAGAATCGTCGTTAAACTGTAGGTCCTGTTGACCGAGTTTAAAAACAGAATGCGTATAAGATCACTGAATGTGAGAAGCTCTCCCATGTCACATTCATGGCAGGCAAGGAAATTTGTTTATTCACCAAGTAAGAAAATATTAAAATACAAAAATGCATATAATTCGAAAAACAAAGCATCCAATCGGAAAATTGATGCTAGTTTTGAGACTGAAAGTGAAACCCATTATGTGAAACCATTTATCACACTCATCTCGAAAATTGAAAACACAGAAAATAACGAAGAAATTTTACCCCCAAAATGGTGGAACTGTACTAAATATGGCCATATGTGAGAAACGAAATCCAATCACGAAAATATTGAACTTTTCGGTCTTCCAAATCATTTGGAAAAAGCAGTTCTCATTATTTGGCTTAAAAGAAAATGTTTGCCTGAAGAAAATATAACTAAAATACAAATGTATCCAAAAACAGGGTGTTCGTCGGGAAGGTATACTACTTTGTTTTGCCGCCATTTTGGTAGACATTAGTCTTGACAGGTCATATTTGGCAGTCGTGAATTAGAGTCGCGGCAAATTTATTATGGACAAATATTCGATAAACCAAAGTGTTTTAAAATATTTTATCAAAATCAATCATCGATTACAGTGACGATGAGAAAATTACTTGAAATTTTTGGGAGAAACAACGTGCCAACAAGACGCACTATTTATCGTGAAGTAAATGATTTTGAAGAAAGAGGGTCTGTAGCTTATAGGGCCAAGCATGGACCACAACGTAGTGCAAGATCGGCTGATAACGTTACTGCTGCTCAAGAAAGTGTTGGAAACAATTCATCAACCTAAATTCGACGTCGTGGTCAAGAAATTGGTCTTCAAAGAACAACTTTGGCCACAATTTTGCACAAGAATTTGCATTTGTTTCCATTTTAGATTCAGTTGACACAAGAGCTTCTTCCACAAGACCATTTACGCCGCTGTACATATGCCAATAGGATGTTACAGCTCGCACATGGCAACCCCGACTTTCATGAAAAAAAATCGTAATGAGTGACGAAGCACATTTTCATTTGAATGGATATGTGAATAAACAAAATAGTCGGTTCTGGGCAATGGAAAACTTTCAAATCAGTCACCTTTGCATACATTGAAAGTGACAGTCTGGTGTGCAATTTGGTCAGGAGAAATCATCGGACTTTACTTCTTTGAAACTGAAAACGGCGTAACGGTAACTATCAATGGAAAGCGATATCGTGATATGATTGAAAACTTTCTAACGCCACAACTGCATGGTTTGGGCTTGATTAACATGTAGTATTAACAAGGCGGTGCCACATTGCATACAGCCAGGATTACAATGGAATTACTGCGAGGCTTCCTTCCACAACAAGTTATTTCAAGAAATGGTGATGTTGATTGTTGGAAAGTTTTCGACAACAAACTCGATGGAAGGCGCAGAATAGGGCGACCAAAACTCCGTTGGAATTAGCAGGCTTTTGAAATAGTATCGAAATTTGGTGTGATGAATTGGAGAAGAAGCGCAGAAAATGGAAGCGCTTGTAATTATTTTCTACAGACATCGTATAATAGATAAGTATGTCTATTCCAGTCGCCTACCTAAGAGGAAGAAGAAGAATATACCTTGGAAATGAACCGTCCTATCCCAACAATTTATCAAGTTTTGAGGTTTCCAGTAGGTGTAGAAAAAGTGATAATCACGAACGAATAATCCAATCGGCAAAACATTATTCAAAGGCATCAGTTCTATCGACTGAAAGCGAGTGTTTCGAAGTACTAGTTTGTGTTAGTGAAAGAGAAAAATGTCAATCGAAGCCATAGTTGAACACGGTGGTTGTTCAATGATATTTGTCGAGCTTTTGACCAGAAGTTTGTTCACAATGACAGCTTCGTGTTATGGTACATTATCGTAGTTCAAAATCCATGAATCTTCTTTTCAAAACCTTGTCTTTTTTGATAAATTTACCCCCTCCTAAATGCCCCATAACGATGTTGTTATATATCCCATTTGTCTGACTTTCTGTTAAGAAATGTCAGCGCATCAACACCGTGACAATCAGAGAAAACAGTGACAATTATCTTGGATTTTGATTGGCTTCAACATGATTTTTCTCGGTTTCGCCTCGGTTTCGTTTCGAATCTCTTGAACCCATATTTCATCACCAATTATAACGTGCTTTTCAGGTCTAACCGCTAACCGAGCGACCGCGCTTTTCATACTCAAACAATCGTGTAAAAGGAAACAGATTGATTCGTGCGACACAAAAAGTTCAGTGGCTGTTTTTCCCAAACTAAAATATAAAATTTTCAGTCACCATCCGCTTTGCTTACCGAAATTAACTTCAGTTTAAAACTTACAGTTTGCTTAAAGAAAATCGTCCACCATATATTGACCGCTTTTCAATTCACTGTCCCAATCATATGCAGCTGTTTCTCGATAGGATCGATCCATCGAAAGCTTTTTGTAACATTGTCAGTAATTCAAAATTTAAGGCAAATTCTTTGTTCGATATTTGTATCCATTGCAACCGCTAAAAACCACTAATCACACTTAAGATTAACGGACAAAATCGAGCGTTGTAAACAAATTAAACGACAGCTTTCGTCCCAAACACCGCATTAGTAAACAGAACAATTGTGCCAACTTAATAACAAACAAATTTTGACAATCTCTTTTAATGGACTATATAAATACCCAATTCCTCTTACTTTCTTTTGACAGAACATATGTCAAGATTGAAATCAGTATATATGAAAGCGGTCCGCAAACTAGCTGACCTAATAAAGAAAACACTTTTTTCAGCGATATACAATAATTTCTATACCCTGTTTATCCTGTAAGAACTGTTAAATTCCATAAAGTAGCCATCAATCGCAAACTCCACCTTTTCATTGTTGGCAAATCGTTTACCATTTTTCCATGACCATAACGAGCCACTTTTTTCAGGTTTAGAAATAGAAAATAGTTCAAGAGAGCTAAATCTGGCGAATAAGTTGCGTGATGAAGCAATTCAAACTTAAATTCATTAATGTTGGCCATGGCAATAGTGAAGTGTGGACCAGAGCATTGTCTTGATGAAACAACATTTTCTTTTTCGCCAAATGCGGCCTTGTTCACACTTTTTCACCACCTAAACGTTGGAAAAAAAATAGCATGATGTTCGAAGTTGACGATTTTTCCTATCTGCAGATAATCAATAAATATAATTCCACGCGCATCCCAAAAAAACAGACGTCATAACCTTACCCGCACATGGAACCGTCTTTCCCTTTTTGTATATGATTATCCCATTCCAGTCCACTGCTTCGACTGTTCCTTTATCTCACGTGTGAAGTGGCGGACCCATGTCTCATCCACGGTTATAAATAAATGTAAAAATTTGACTTTATTGCGGTGAAATATCACCAAGCACTCGACTGAAACATCATCACGACGCTGTTTTTTGCTGTATTGAGAGCTAGCGCGCCACCCATCTTGCGCACAGCTTTCTCAAATACAAATCTTTGATCAATATACGATGTATAACACTTTTTAAAATGCCTATCAGTTCAACTAGCTCACGCACCTTCAGCCGACAATCATCCAATACCATTCTGGGGATTTTCTTAACCGCGTCAGGTTAGTCGGCCACTACGGTGTTCGTTTTGGCAGCTCGTACGGCCTCGTTTAAAGTCAACTGCCCAATATTTTACAGTCGTAAACAAAGGAGCAGTGTCCCCCCGTATTGGTTGGACTGAGACCTTTCAAATGGAAATATTTAATTATATGATGGTGACCAATTTTTTCCATGTTTACAAATTCCCTGAGATCGTTTACTTTTGATGGCTCAAATAAAAATATAAAACAACCTGGCGCCTTGATATTTAAAATATATGTTTTATATGGATGTCACCTTTCCCCAAAAAAAAAATTTTTTTCTGGCAAAATCCATACGTCAGGTCGGCTAGTTTTGGGACCGTTCTCGTAATGGTCGCCATTCAATGGATGTTATAATAAGTGAGCATAAAATCAGTAAGTGCGCAAGGCTCTCCCTTCACGTGCAAAACATGGTGGGTAAGAAAATATTATTTGCAATTATCTCATTATACGTGATGATTATTATTGACCATCCAAAATCTCTCTAATATTGTTAACTGACCAATTTTTGTCGTAAACTGATTTTCAATAACACCTCCTTGAACTAAAGCTTTTAATGCTGAAACTTCTTTGAACTTCTTACTCTTTTAGTTTCGTAGAAGCGGGCCTCGTTTAGACGTCAAGATTTTTAATCCCTTTTCAAATTTATGGCTCGATTTCATTATGCCAAATGTCAATTCGTTATTTTTTTCCTTGTTGGGTTAATCTCAAAATTTCAATTAAAACAAATATGCTGCTGACTGCACATCATAACTGTGTGCACACAATATAAATGTATTTGTTAAACGTATTAAATCATTATTACTGAAGAAATAATTCTTTGTACAAAATGTCATAAATTTTAAAGTCCTACCGAAATATCGTAAAAGAGATTACCGCCAGCTCCCCCCCAAAAAACCAGTTATTTATATGTCGCAACAAACACATTGCCGAAGAAGTTGCCAACCATAAATTAATGCACAAGACAAAAATAAATAACGACCAACCAAAGGGCAACATTGGCCACAAGATGCAGCAACAATTGAAACAACAACTGCAAGATACTGTGCATGCACCGACACTTTCGACGGCAGCAGCTACAATCGAAACCCAATAAAATCCAGACTTTGTCATTTGCAGTCGAAAGAAAAATTTAAATTAACATGGAAATTTGTATTACTTTATTTTCACTTTTCTTACACTCTGTGGCCCAAGTAAATCAAGCATCATCTTCATTTTCTGTGAGGACAGGACCTCGAGAGGTAAAAGAGGCTTCAAGAGGCCAGGAGCAGGATAACTTCCATGCGAATCTCGTCGTATGTGCATGAATGTTAAGTCCAACCGAGTCAAGCGGCAATAATCATGTGACGATCAAAAAGCTCAATGACATTGGCGATGATAATTTAAATACTGTGTCATGTTGAAATGTCGAATTTATTCGCTCACATGCTGCACAGGGATGGGCGTCTGTATGTCACCTGTCAACTGAGACAACACAGTGGGTAACGAAAGTCTAACTTATTGACTGAAGCAGATGGTGATTGCAATATAAATTATCATTTATTATACATCGCACGTGAGGGGAAAAAATTTCAATCGTTTCAGCCTCCCGCACGTTTCCTCAAATTCATCACTGCAGAAATCTGGTCTATTCGACAGAGATTTTGGTCATCCTATTTGCGAGCTGTCTACTGATTCCTTTACCGCAGTATTTTCATTTACTTGTTCACGTCGATGTTTGTAGAGAACTCATAATTCATACGATGCCAATACCCTCCCCTCAGATTGATAGATTCATATTATAAGGAGATCCATAAACCCAAAAAAATATTCAGAATGGATTCATAAGCCTATATAGTAATTTAGAATTATGCGTTATACAGCGAAATGAATAACACTGGACTCTGATGCAATTGGATTGTCATTTGTCGAGAGACGAATTTGCTATTATAGTGCTTACTAAATCCGTAATAATGTCAGTCATGTCAGTCTATATCGACATCATTTTTTTCATTGGTAAAATAACATCGTAAAATGGCACATTGCCATTTATGGTTGCCTACATCCATATAACATTGCAAATTATCAGCTTCTTTGCTCATCGAAACAAATGCCATGGCTTTTTTACAGTCGAAACCGCTTTTATTGACTACTTTGCAATTCTTGAGAAGGCTGCAGTAACATTTCATACTTTTTTGACTAACAATGCCAATACCAATAACGTACGCAAGCAGCATCTGGCTTCAGTTAAAAATGATTCTAAGTCTGTTCACTGCATCTTTTTCGCAATCATCTCGGAGAAGAGACCGTTAAAGACGAAATGACGCCAATACTAATAACGATAACAAGCATCAATTGGTTTCAGCTGAAAATGATGCCAAACTTGTTCACTGCTGTAGTATGTGAGTGTAATTTCTTTAAGCGTACATTCTAGAAAGATTATCAAAACCGCTCCCAGAACATTCAACTACGATATATGTAATCTCTTTCCCTCTTTATCTGTAAATACGTTTACGACAGCATGTTATGTTTGTTCCTCTCACTTCCATTATATATTCTATTATCCTTATCTCCTTTTCACTTGTTATGTAAATAAGTATATTCTAGAATTAAGTCTATGATAAACAACACTATTCTGTAAATATGTTTGTCTTTGTTGCACCCATTATGTAAACATGTGTACTCTTTGAAATATCGTAGCACTTTCTGGAACAAGTCATTGTAGTATAAATAGAGCAACTTTGTACGTTTGGATTGATTAATAAAGTTGACGTTGATGTGGAAATACGCTCCACGATACTAAACTGTATTTCTTTTACAACCATCTCGGAAAAGAGACCGATAAACAGGTGGTACAATAGGCTGTTGTCAGGTCCAAGGACTCTCTATGTGTAGAATAGCTCAATAACATTTCTGTCTATGTTCACTGCATCAGCGTCATTGCGAAAAATTGGATCTTTCTGGAATGGAAACTAAACTCAGCTATGACTTCCAATAATTTTCTCCATTTCACCCTGTCGAATATTGTTGTGTAGTCGTAATGCGTCTGGATCTGGGTGGTTGGGTCATCCATTAGGTTTGCACTGTGTAAATATAAGGTCAACTGTCGATTTACCAAGTCTAAAGCGAATTTATCAATTTCTACAGGTCGAATAAAAATGGATTTAATCTTCTACATAATACATTTAGAAGGATTTTACATGCTTTGGCCGAAGACTAATCCATCAATGATAGGCATATAAACTTGAATTGCATTTTTCAAACACACGACATTATATAGTCCGCCAGCATCCTCACATGCGCCTACGCCGCAATATCGCCATTCTCGGGTTTTGTCAGTCAGCCGGCAATCGCTAATTAACGTAATTTCTTCACTTATGCTGCCTTCCGAAGTACGGAAATATCGAAATTTTTCCTTTAGAATTCCTTAATTCTCCTCGGAGGAGGAGTAGAACCCCATACCATAACTTTTTACAGCATTTTCTGATCTCGCCTCTATCCCCCACGATTATGGTCGTCCATAATCATTTCTTCCATTTCGAAGTACTGCCAGCGTTTCTTTTCTTTTCCTTATAGCTTCTCTTACAAACCGCGTAACAGTTGCCTGTTGCTTTTGGATGTTTGGAACATTCGGATTAGAGTCATTTTATCGTAGTAATATCTCCTATTTCAGAGACATAGAGCTGCGTCCAGCTTTCTTTGTGTTGGTTATCGGTAGTTTTAAGGATGCTATTTTATGGTTGTTATATATTAATGATATACACGTTGACAATGTTATGAATGATGCCAACTGTAGCATCTTCATCTTCATCATCCAATTTGTCACACCCAGTTGTGAGAGTGTTCAAAACCCCTTATGCTCCCCCGGATTTTTAGTCGCCCTCTTCTGTATCAGACTCATCCTGTGCCATAGAGTTAGATAGGTAGAAATATAGAATTTTTATTCGTCAAGAGGAGGTTTTGTCATCAAATCTGTTTAAACTAGTTCTTCTTAGGTGGCGACTGGAAGAGACATACATATCTGTTATATGCCGCCCGTAGAAACTAACTCCAAGCGCTTCGATCTTCTGGGCTTCTCCTCCAATTCGTCACACCAAGTTTCGATAGCATTTCAAAAGCATGGTCCTTCCAACGGAATTTTGTTCGCCCTCTCCTGCGCCGTGCATCGAGTTCGTTGTCGAAAACTTTCCGTGCCGGAGAATTTGTGTTCATCCGCACAACATGACTCAACCAACGCTATCGCTGTATTTTAAAGCGTTTGACCATGTCGATGTCGACACTTAGTTCCAATAGCTCATTGTTCATGCGACGCCGATACTCTCCGTTAACGATGATGGGTCCACATATTTTCCGAAGTATTGTCCTCTCGAAATCTGCCAGTACTGATTCATCATCTTGCGTCATAACCCATGATTCTCATATAACAAGAAAGGTAGAATCAACGTCTGGTACAGTCGGATTTTTGTTTGTCGAGAGAGGGTTTTATCCTCGAATCGCTTGCTTGGCCCATAGTAACATCTATTAGCAAGCAATATTCTCTTCTTTATCTCCATGCTGGCATCATTCGTTTTGTTTACAGTGGAACCGAGGTAGATCAAGTCTTCTACCACTTCAAAATTATAGTTGTCAACGTTCACACAGCGTCCTATACGAGTAGACTCTTTGTTTGTTGAAGCCAATAACTTTGTTTTGTTTTCGTTTATCACCAGACCCACTTTCGCTGTTTCCTTCTCGATGTTTGAGAAGGCTGCAGTAACATCTCGCAGCTTTCTGCCAATGATGTCTATGTCATCTGCATATGCCAATAACATATGGCTTTCATAATCATTTTGGATAATCATATCCAACAGTATGTTGAAGAGGTGGCACGATAGACTATCGCCCTACCAAAATCCTCGCTGTGTGCAAAAAGACTCGCTCGTGTCAGTCAGCGTCATCCAACAAAGACGTATAAGCTTAGTTGGAATTCCCAACTCTGACATGGCCTCATACAGTTTTTGCCGTATCGGGCTATCGAATGCAACTTCATAATCGACGAAAATATAGTACTTGTCGATCCATTTTTCTTTTGTCTTCTCCAGAATTTGTCGTAGTGTGAGTATCTGGTCAGTTGTTGAGTTACCAGGTCTAAAGCCTCACTGATACGGTCCAATCAGGTCAGTTAAAGTCTGCTTTAGTCTTTTACATATCACACCAGTTGTTAAGCTCATAATAAAATTTGTTTTCAAATAGTATACTTCTAATCGTCTGCAGGCTGACATTCCCAATGCTTAAGAAGACTGCATTAATGTCTCGTACTTTTTTTTTTTTTCAATGTAACATATGGCTTTTGTTGAAGATGGCACCAGAGGTTGGGAATGCAGCTTTCTTCATAATCGTCTCAAATGGCCTGTTGAAGAGATCATAGGATAGGCTTCCGCTTTGTTAAAATATTTAGTATTATAATACTAAATCGTATCAGCTTTGAGTATCACAGAATCTACTAAAATTACATCTACATTTATCTCTGGCAATTCGTCGACTTTCCATACCACTGTCCACTGAACATTTCCTCCTTTATTACCCAGATGGTGTAATATGTCTTAAGTTACTGCTTTGGAGTGCGCAATGGCAGGCTTTACACTTGAGCTCATTTTCGCAATGTCGACAATGTTGAATGTTGTTTCAGGAGTATCACTGTTGTCGCCCAAAATGTTGCCTGTTTGTTGCTCGACGATGTTTTCTTGCCCCCATTTCTTTTGCGCAGATTTTATTTTTTTTCCTTTAAGTGGAAAGTCTTGTTACTGCATCGCAAAAAATTCAAGAAGTGCTGCTACTTTGGGGTCTGAAAATATTTTCCCCACAAACCAAATCGTATTCGTCTTTCACATTTCATTTTCTCTCCTCGCAAGATCTTTTCCCTTTGACATTCTTGGGTGACATGTGTCTCGATGTGGATTTTTCCTTCACCATAAGAATAATGTGAAGCTGTGGGGCGATTGGGTGCTCTTGGTGGCAGTGAGGATGTTATTTGGATTGTCGGGAACTGCAACTGATATGTCGCGACGTCATAGTTTAATTTGTAATGTAACGCATTAAGAAATTAATACATCATCATGTTGCCAGTTGCTTGGATAATGTTAAGCATCAGTGAGATTGAGTAATTATTTAATGAAGTTAAATTCAGGATTTTTTACGCTTTACGAAGCAAATGCTAGAGAGAAATGTGATAGGGGAAAGTTAAAGATTTCGTTTGGAGTCTTTGAGTAATTTGGAGGAAAATAGAAAATTTGTTCTTGTCTAAATTAGAGCCAAGACATATTACAATTATAAGTGATTTGTGGAGACTAATTTTACTTCATAAACTTGTAAAGAAAATTATAGCAGAGTGCAAATAAATTATTATTCCAATAGATGGCTTTAATCATCTGCGTCTCACGTTACACAAGTGCCATCGGGTTCTGATAGATGGTGCTGAATAGGTAAGATTTCGTACTCAAAAAAATACTCAGTCAGTTTTGTGATTGCTTGACTCATTACTGCATGAGCTTGGGTCAAAGATAGACATCATTAAATAGAAAATATGCTACATTTTATAGCTTTTCGTCGATAAAACGAAAAAGGCAACAACGAAAGACTGGTGGTCAAAAACATGAGTAAGCTTTTATGGTTGTGATACTCAACAAAATGATACTGTCACGCCAAATGTTGGTTTCAAAGATAAACTACGCTCTGGAAGGCCAATTGTCGAAAATTTTTATGCGAAGTCGGTCCCAAAGATAGCCAACCAGATGTATGGATAGTGAGTGCCAGCAGTTAGAAAAAAAATTATTTTGGTGAAAAGTGGCAATCTTATAAAATACATGTTTTCAGTTTCAAGGCTTTATTTAAGCCATCAAAAGTAAATGATCTTAGAGAATTTGTAAACATGAAAAAGATTGGTCACCGCTATGTAATTCAATATTACCAAATGAGAAAACTCAGTCTAACCAAGGAAATTAGCATGCTCTATCGTTTACGACTGTAAAATATTGGGTATCAGAGTTTAAACGAGGCCGTACGAGCTGCCAAAACGAACACCGTAGTGGTCGACCAATTGAAATGTCCTCGCCAGTCACGGTTAAGAAAATCCACAAAATGGTATTGGATGATCGTCTAAATCGGCTGAATGTGTCTGAGCTAGCTGAGATGATAGGCATTTCAAAAAGTGCTACGCCGAAGATTAGAAGATGAGAAAACTGTGAGTAAGATGGGTGTCGCGCTTGCTTTCAATAGAGCAAAAACAGCGTCCTGAAAATGTTGGCGATGTTTCACCGCAATAAAGCCAAATTTTTGCGTCGATTTATAACCATGGATGAGACATCCACCACTAACACCACTTCACATCAGAGGCAGAGGAACAGTCAAAGTAGTGGACTGGAATGGGTGAATCGTGTCCAAAGAAAGAGAAGACTGTTTCACCTGCAGCCAAGGTCATGGCGTCTGTTTCTTTGGCATGCGCGTGGGATTATTTTTATTGATTATCTTCAGAAAGGGAAAACCATCAACCATCAAAATTATGCGAATATTATGCTAATTTCTTGCAGTGTTTAGGTGATGAAATTATGAAATTATTTAGCGAAAAAAGTGTTGTTTCATCAGGACAATGCTCCAGTTCACACATCCAATTTAGGTCGAATTCGAATTAAAGTTCGAATTGCTTCATCACTCACCTTATTCGTCATATTTATCTCCCTCGGACTATTTTCTATTCCCAAACCTGAAAAAAATGGCTTGGTGCTAAAAGATTTGCCAACAATGAATGGAAGTGGAGTCTGAGGTTGATGGCTATTTGAAGAAGTTTGACAGTTTTTACTACAAACAGGACATTGGAGCTGTTGAATATCTCTGTGTCCTCTTTGTTAGGTCGGCTAGTTTTAGAACTGCCTTCGCGAGACAACGCAACTCGGCAAGCTAATTTGGAATTACTTCATTATGGCTGGATACAGAAGTATGTTCGATGCATGAGTATTAGACGAACTAACGCGGAAAACCCTCATAGACAGATTTTTCAGTAAAATCTACCCATTTTTGAAGCGGATGGAGACTGGTGATTTAAAGTGGGTCGCTTATGACAGCGTTACATTTGGTAAAGCGGTGCAAATGATGGCCAAAGCGGGATTGAGGGTCAGGAAGGTTCTGATGTGTGTTTTCGCTGTTATTGACAGAGAACCATCTATTAGAAGCTGCTCTCCTACGGCCAAACTTTTAGTTCGGAACTTTACTGCCAATATATGAACACTCTGACGGAAGCAATTCCCAAGAGGCCGTCGGTTTGGGCCAAGCAATTGTATTCTGTTGGAAATATGCCAGGCTGCACTCATCGATAGTGACTCGCCAGAAGTTCCGGGAGTGTGGTTGGGAGGTTCTTATGCGTTGAAGTTATAGTCAGCATTTGGCGTCAGGAAATTACCACCTGTCCCTGCCCATGACAAATGATTTTCCTGGTCAAAAATTGGCCTCAGGAGAAACTAGAAAAAATCGACTATCCCAGACAGGGGGATTATTTCTATAAGAGCGGCATAATGGAATTATCTTTAAAATGGAAACATGTTATCGAACAAAACAGCGTATATTTGATCTGAATGGGATAATTACCTATATAACAATGCCAAATAACCCCCCAATATTATGTAAAAGTAATGGATTAGTTTTACTGCAATTTTCCAATATATGCTACTAATATTGCTGACACTGCAGATATCATTGATATTGCCAAGGCAATTGAGACTATATTAAGTTTTGTTGTTTCGGTTTGTTTTGTTTTTTTAAGCAAATACGCTGTTTCTAGCTACTGCCATTTTCGCTACTGCCACAACTTTTGTTATCAGTTCCTTGGAAATGTTTTACTTTCCACTTCCTCTTAAGATGTTTGACAGACATTAATTTTTGCAAATTAATTTTCCAGCAAAACTTCTTCCGACTACCTCATTAAAAATTTATATGCAATACAAAAAAACAATCCAATTCCAATTTTAGGAAAAACCTAATACTTCACAGTCATCCTTAAAGAATTCACCGGAACATGGAGTCATTTGCGCACTCCCAAAATGCCGCTCTGTCGCCGTATGATGCACCCTTTGTCGAAGAATTCCTCTTAACAACCTCACGCCTCAGTGGCAATTTATGCGCATTCACATCCTATGAATAGTTTCTAGTTGTAATAACGCATTTGACATGCCACAAACGGAGACGCCAGAAGACTTACAAGAACGCCAATGGCAACGTTCCGCGTCTGATGACGAGGGAATATCAACACAACACCCTGGGCAATATTTTGTACGTTGTTGATCGTCTGTTTGTTGCCAGCTATTATTGTTATTATTATTGTTGTTGTTTCGCTTTAAATTATTAATGATCCTTTAACGCTCATGCGTGGCAAGGCGTCATAATTCATTTTGATCATAAAACAAAAAAATGGCTTAGAGAGAGAGAGAGAGACAAAGAGAGTGGATATATAGGAAAAAGCAATAATTTTGCGAACATTTTCGGTTGTTCCTTTCGACAACTCGAGGTTAAGGCAATGTTAACATGTTGTCTGGTTTTCGCTTTTTTTTTTGCAAATTTAATTTCCTGTAGATGTCGGTTTTTTAATCTTAAGCATGTGTTCTACATGATTCGTAGGGGTCTAACTATGGGGGGTAGGAGTCCGATCGATCTCTGGGCATTTTGGGAGTTGTTTAAATAAATATGAATGAAATCAAAATTTTTGTTATTTTAACAATCTGACAGTCGGTTAAATAGTTTTTGGCATTATGGCAGGCGGCTTTAGACAGCTTTAGGGGTGGTATGTAAAGGCTAGGAAATTGAATAAAAATTTCTTGAAGTTGATATGCTGATATAGAAGTATACAAATTTGAATAGCGCTAAACAAATTTGCAAATGGCTTGGAAACGGTTTGCTTTCCTGGAGAGCTTTCTATACGTATTGGATTTGCTAGGCACTGTTCTATACAAAAAGCGACCCATAACATAGAGATCTTAATTGAAAGCATTATAAAGATACTTTTATTTTTGAAAAATACCCTTCAGAAACAGATGTATCTTGGAAAAAATTTAAATTATATGGAAAATGTTTTTCCGTCGTACTTTTCTATGTGAAAAGTGTCTTCCAAAAGCGCCTCTCCTCACACAATTTTTTATGTGGAAAGCACGTCTCCTCGGAAAATTGTTTTACCACACAATTTTCTCTATGGAAAATGTAATAGCAAATACTTTAATTTACTTACTTAATGGCTAATGTAGAAAGTAGTATCCACATCTTATGCTCTTATTCTTTAAATCGCCGCACTAAAATACGGCAAATAATACTAGCTTTTTCAATAAAATTTTGCTTGTCCTCTTCTGCATTGCCCATGGAATTTACCGCCGACAGCTTTTTAGGCTGGAAACATTTATCAGGGGAATAACTGTATTTTGTTGAGTGCGGCCTCGCCAATATCAGTACACGCCTCATTATTCATATGTCGCGATACTCCTCGTTAACAAATATGAAACCATACATTTTCAGGACTACGTTTCTCTCGAAAACTGCCAGAACTAACCCATCCACTTGAATAATAAACCACCATTCTGCGCTGCCAAGGAAGAAATATAGGACTTGTGTCTAATAACGTCAGATTTTTTTGGATTTTTATTGGGATAGTTAACGTTTTCAAAGCCCGTGTAGCGTTCCAAACGCGTGGAATTTTTTGTTTGTCGAAGTAAATAATTCCATTTTATGTGAGTTTACGGCTAAATCAATTTTTGCTGCTCCTCAATGTTTGAGATGGCTGCAGTTACATCTCAAAGTTTTCATGCAATGATGTATAATCATCAGCGAAAGCAAGTAACATACAACTTTTGTGGTAGGTGATGCCAGTAAAGTGTACGTTACTCGAAGAGGGTGTACGATCGGCTATGGTATTGTGTAAAACCTTGTACGAGTATGGTGCAAAATGACCCAGTAAGATATTTGTCTATCTTCATCGAAGACTTTGCCTCAGCCAATGACATTCCGCAAAAGCATATCAAGTTCTTATGGGTAACAAACCCATAGTCGATAAACTCATAGCAATTATTGAAATAGTTTTGCTGAATCCTCTCCAGGATTTGCCACAAAATGAACACCTTCTCAGTTGTCGATTTATATAAGAATTCATAGTTGATGTTAGTGCACGCGGCTGACGTTAAAATTATCAAGGATTCGGGCTTCGGTAAAGTCATTTGTCTTTAATTTAGCGTCGATCGCCTCAGTGTATCTGACGAAATCTTCGAGTAGCCGAGCAATTGACAAGTCTAGGAAAAGCTTCCAAACTGAAGTTCGAATATAGTAAACAGCATTCGAATTCTTCAGAAGGAATATTAAATTAAAACAAAAATATGAAAAAATTAGAAAAGGTTTCGTATTTCGAAAACGGACTTCTTAACTACGAAAAAGACTTTATTTTTTGGAAGGAAATGGAAAGAAGTCTGAAGAAATGGAACATGGAGATCTCTTTGATAAAGTGCCGAAAATTATTTCTAAATCGGCTGAAAATCGCATATTTTTAATACGTATCTTAAGCTCAGCTTTACCACAAGTTTACTATCCTGCATAATCTTCCTCCCTTCTAACATACACAAAGATTTCTCTGCGTACGTCTTCTCAAAAGGTGGTAAAAAATGTTCAGCCTTTAAGAGGCTATTAATTCTTATCTTCAATTGTCTTTTTCGAAAGCTGTCATGTTAAGCTTTCGTTTTCATTTTCGTTCAATTCCCTAAGAGCGGATTTCTTAGAACTTTGAATAACAAAAACAATATTCGATGTTTTAAGCTGCAAATTTCATGATTTCTCAATAGCTGTTCGCTCGTATTGTTGTTAAGCACAGTTGAGACATAAATTAAGTTTCAAGTTATTGCTTAGTTTATATGCATTAACTTGTGGTCTGACAGAGGAATCCCGTAGACACTGAAACAAGCTGATATTAAAAAGGCGTGTTTTTAATCATCTGCGAGTTTATTTTGTGATTTCGACTTCGATTTCAAATGAGTCATTTATGGTGGTGTGGTAGAAATGATTATTTTAAATAAAAAAAAATTAATGCATATTTGTTGATTTATTTATCGGATTCCAGAAATATGTTAAATTTTGAAGAGGGATATCTATTATAGATTAAAATCTTCAGTTTTGCTCATTTAATTTGCGAAAAAATCTGTATTAAGTGATAAATAGTTTGTTAAAGTAATGCTATTAATTTCCTCTCTTCTCGTTATAGGTAAGTGAATGTCATTAGGCGAAATTTATATAACAAATTTGTATCGGTGAGTGCAGAAACAACTCCAAATGGTAACAGAAATCTGAGTAGCAAAAGAAAAAACAAAACTAACTTCCCGAACGTTATATCTTATAAAAACTTCTTATTATTTTACTAAATTCTAACTTCTACTACAAATTAAGTTTGCAGTAGGCTTTCTTTTAAACCCCATTTTGAACTCAATCAATTGACAGCATATCAAATATGTCATCTGTCATAAATCTATTAAAAAATTTGAAAAATATCTCCACAAACAATGTAAATTTCTCTTCCAAAATCCATAATTGATTTGAATTTTATTAATCCGTTCCACAAAAACTCATTCTCACCCTATCAATCTTTCAAAAAGTCGAATACTTCCTCACATCTAGTCGGCTGTTCAAAGCTGCGGTTTTCAGATGTCCATACAATAAGTTCCCAAAAAGTTGAACAACAACAACAGCAATAAGAAATAGCATAATTAATTTATGAACTGTCAACAAAACGTTGTTAATTTTTAACGGATTAGTGTGTCATTTATTAGGAAATGACAGACGAAGAAATATAAAAAAATAACACCCGATGACATGTGGAAGCCGAAATTTATTAGAGCCAAATCAACCAAATGACAAATGTAAGTGAGCAGATAAGAGAAATAAGAACAGAAGATACAGGGGAACCACAATAAAGTGAATAAAAAGTATAACAATTGATAGGAGAGGTAATAGAAACTCGGTGCATCTTGTTAACAACAATAATTGTATCACATTTCAAATTATATTACTGTATAAACTACATTTATACTTACTAATAATTAACTATGAATTATATATATATATATATTACCTTGAACTATAAACATGACCTAATTGAGATAATTACCTAAATCTAAATCTAAACATTAAATTAAATTCTACATACTACTAAGTAAAACTAAATGAAATCGTACATAAACCCATATCGAAACTAGCACTATTGTGAATTTGCCTTATTCAATAATGCCTAAAACCGAAACGGAATCTATACTAAAAATCAAGAGAACCGAGGTCTCTTGGTACGTATAACTTAAGAACAATTCCTTCTTCTACCCAACCAAATTATACATATTTTCCCAATCAACAGTTCTCTTTTGCTAAAATTTCTTGACACATTTCAAGACATATTC
>JAHXMU010000136.1:7781507-7803363 GCA_019455685.1 Philornis downsi | reverse complement strand
CTATGAATCTTTGAATGTTAACAATATTTCTAAGAGGCTTCTGATGGATTCGTTGAGCAACTTATCGAGTGCTAACTGTTCATTTCATCGCCTTCTTCTCTTTGTTCCATTCGATTTCTTACGCGGAGGCGTAAGAAGCGGCTCGGAATGTTATTTGAATAATTCCGAATTTTGTAGTCACCGTAATCGAAGGCAATAAAATAATAAAATGAGTTTTTTCCCGGAAGTAAATTACGTTAAATAAAGTTGACGAATGCATCCAGCCGTAATGGTAAAAATGGTGCTGCTTATGAGAATGGTGGTAGCAGATGAGTAAGGAGTAGTACAAACACCCTGAGACAGAATACAAAAATTCCCAAACAAGCTGACCGCCAAATCAACAAACACTCCCCGACTGGATGCTTTAATGGACTCTAAGCAGAACAGCATCGAAAGCAACAATATAACCTCATCTTTTACGGCCATCGGAACTGGCAACAAAAGACTTTAAGAAGATTTTATTGGTTAATGCACAAAAGGCGAAACAAAGAAGCAGAGGTGACAATTTTTAAAGGGATTAAAGTGGCAAGCGAGCAAACAACATCAGCGGTTGGGTGAAGACAAAAAAAAAACTTACGACAAGAAAAAAGGTCCATCTCTGCCATTTTCGGACAAAACAATGACAAGTTTTCGAATTGTTTCTGTTTCCATTGCAATCAAACTTTATTTCCCTACTAGATAAGATTGTGAGGACGTAAACGTGGCTGCTGCTGCTGCTTATGATGCTGCTGATGACAATGATGATGATGATGATGATCTTAACGAACATTGTACAATGCCAAATAAACATCAAACGAAATCCGCTAAGGAGTTGAACAGTATGAGGTGAAGGTAAAAGAGTTTTGTTTTAGAAGTTTTACGAAAAACTTTTTTAAATCGAAATTGAAATCCGCTTAACATTTTCGTATGAAATTGAAAAAAATAAACGCATAAACACAAAAATTCTTAACAATGTTTACAATCTTACGAGATTGGTGGAGGGGTATTCTTGAAAATTTTGTTGAAAATGTTGTTAAAAACAAAAGGCATCGTTTAAACACACTTTACGAAGAGATATAACATGTGGCAATTTTGAACTTAAAATGTTTCAAAGAGAGGGAACGTGAAGGGAGGAATCCAAGGTGAGTGGTTGTATTTCAGACTTCGAAGTTCTAAGTATAAACTGCATAAAACATTAATATGTGTATCTCAATGGTAACCAAGAAGACACAGTCGTCCAGAACAAGTTCCTCGTCGCAGCGGCATCAGGAAATATCAGGCTAATGTCAGCAAGAAAACTCTTGTTTGTATCACCCGACCCAAAGAACCAAATCCTGGGAGGGAAATAAAAAACTTTGATCAACATTAAATGATATAAGAATTTCGAAAGCGTCAGCATTTAGCCAAATGGGGTCATTTATGTCCCTCCCTCTCACTGTCATTCTCTCTAAAAATATACTTTTATTGCATTTATGGTGGGAGTACGCAAAAGGTGTTCCAATTATGGAAAGAACATTCCAGAAAGAGCGATTTAGTCTGATACGTCAGAAGCTGTATAAAGTCGGAGCTGAATTTGATATTCCTTGCGAAATTGTACTTTTAATTTCTATGTACGAGAGCGATCCTAAACTGGCCCATTTAACAGAGAAGACAAAAAAAAAATTCGACAAAATTTTCTTCAGTTTTTAATACAATCTCTCTTTAGCTTGATACAGTTTTTCCAGCGACACTCAATAGCTTCTGTAACCCATCAACCGCAGACTCCACCGAGCCATTCTTCCAAATTCGGAAATAGAGAGTAGTACGAAGGAGCTAAATCTGGCAAATGAGGTACGTGATGACGCAATTCAAACTTTAATTCATTAATTTTGGCCATCGCAATAGTGACGTGTGAACTGGAGTATTGTACGGATGAAACAACACTTCCTTTTTGAACAAATGCGACCTTTTTCGATAATTTGTCGGTGATGGTTTTTCACTTCCGAATATAATCAATAAAAATAATCCCATCCCAATAAAACAGACGCCATGACCCTGCCTGCAGATGGAACCGACTTTGCCTTCACTTGGATACAATTCTCCCATTACAGTCCATTGCTTTGACTGTTCCTTTGCCTCAGGTGTGGAACGTTGTACCCATGTCTCATCCATGGTTATAAATTGACAGAAAAATTCGGTTTTATTGCGGTGAGATATCGCCAAACCAACCAAACTCTACTAAAACATTTTCACATCGCTGTTTCCGCTCTATTGAAAACAAGCGCGGCACCCATCTTGCGCACAGCCTTCTCATCTTTAAATATTCGGTGAAAATACGAAGTATATTACTTTTTGAAATACCTATCATTTCAGCTACCTCACGCACCTTCAACCGACTCAGACGATATCCAGTACCATTTTGTGGATTTTTTAACCCTGCCTGGCGTGGACACCTCAATTGGTCGACCACTACGGTGTTCGTTTTGGCAGCTCGTACGACCACCCAGTATTTACAATACGGCTACCCAATATTTTACAGTAGTAAACGAAGCAGCAGACTGCCCAAAAGTAGAATCCAGCTCAGCTGTAATATTGATTGAACTAAGGCATTCCGAATGTAAATATTGTATTACATAATGATGACTAATTTTCTCCATGTTTACAAATTTCACTGAGACCGTTTACTTTTGATGGCTCACATAAAAATATTAAACAACTTGACGCCTTGAAATTTAAAATATATGTTTTACAAGGATGACATTTTTCACCAAAAAAAATAATGTTGCTCAAATTACTGGCACCTCATGTCGGCTAGCTTTGGGACTTGATTCGGAGCATGCCGTTATCCGAATCAAATTTTTCGGTTAACGTTGGAAAGAAATTTTTAACCACTTTTTACGAAACAAAACACTTTTGAGGATCGTTATAAGGAAAGTTGTATTAAAAACGATTGGCAGCATTTTCAATAAAAGCTGTATATCTGTTGCTGGCTATATGAAAAATTTTATGCGAAATCTTTGGAATATTACTTCAGCCTTCTCAGATATTGAATTGGAGTCTGCAGGTCTTTAGGTGTTAAAATAGACCAGAAAAAAATGAAGTTTTTTGCTTCACCAAACTGCATGGATCTTAACAACTACAACTTTAGAGCAAAAACTTACTTATCATACTTACTTCCCATATATATAATTGTCACGTGTTCGGTAACGTGTTCGGTGAGGGATGGTTTTTATCTCCCTCAGCTCCGCCGTCAATAACACTAAAAATATCTGCTTCTGAAAAGAAAAATTTCGATTGAAACCAGATACTATTGTGAGCTTAAAAAGCGATTTAATGACAAAAATCTGTCTCAACAATTGAATGTTTTACTGCACAGCACAGAATTCTAGATTATGACAGAAGATATGGATTGGGTGTCAGAAATTTTCGAGATAAAAGTAGTCTGTGTTTAAAAATCTGCATCAGTGCATCAATGAGCTTACACGCATTTCTATATCTGGATTCACAGAAAGTTCGAAAGCCAATCGGCTGAAGTTTTGCCAGACTTGTCAATTAGTAGACTACTCTAAGTGCAAGTCTGCATACCCTGGCGATTGCCACTCAATCAGAAACTACTCGCTACATTTGGGGTTCGAAACCAACATCATGTGCTCAAGATGCTCAGTGGTGCATAAAGTAATGAATTGCTATTTAAATAAATACTTTTTTTTGATAAACTTCTCTGCATAAGTTTGGAGTTCTGAGGAATTTCTTCTGTATCTACTCCTTAAACTTCAGTTAAGTTCATGTCATTTTTTTCTCCTCACACATTTCATTGTTTTTACTTCAATGTTAACCATGTTGCATATATTGTCGTCTGTAACAAATCAACATTGTGATTTGCACCCGAAAACTCAATTTAAATCAAATTTAACTATGTCTAACTGAAACAACACAGACGGCTCGAGATAGACCGCCTGACAAGACAGACAGGCAGACAAATGTTAGCACAGACATTTGCTGCATTGCTACAGATGTGTGTGTTCGCTACTCTCCTATACGTGTTTGAATCGTTTGTCAATTTTCAGGACACATCTTTATCATTATTCCCATCCTTAGACGGTTGCTCAATTTCCATTGTCTCTGTTGTCTCTTGCTGTTCCATCTCCGCCTCTTACACAGGGTTTTGTTTAGTCCAAATTGTTTGGCAGCATCCTTTTCTTCTACGCTTTAAGAATGTTTTCCATTTGTTGTGCGAAATAGCACGTAATTTATTTTCAGCCTGTAGTTTTTGTCAGTGTTGTTCCTCACCAGGACTTTGTCATCACCATTTTGTATGGAAGAGACATTGTGCTTTGCCTTCAAAATTGTATTTTGTTTGAGATTTTGCACTTTCTCTCTCTCTCTCTCTCTCTCTCTCTGTCTCTGTTGTGTTGTGAATTGATAAAACATTGTCGTTTTTTTTTTGTTTTCTTTCTGTAGCCTAAAGTTTCTAAATCAAATTATTTTCAGATTTGCACGATGTGTAGGGATTTTTTCAGGGTTTTGTTTATAGTTTTCAGGAGGACTGCGAATCAGTATATATGGGAAAGATTTTTTAATTTTTAAACTCATTGAAACCGAGGCTATTTCGGTTTATAGACAAGCGTGGGAATTTTCGAGATCAGCGTGAGAAAAAAAAATTGGAAAGAAAAATTTGCAAAAGCTCTATCTTTCATAACCTCCACCATAGACTGGAGTTCATACTGCCATAGACGATATATTGTCTGATTAGCGGTAGTGTCATAAACGCACTTTTCTTCCTCTCTCAAAGTTGTCAGATTATTTCCTTCTTAAAGTACAAAAAATCTGCTTCTTATTATTTTTCACTTATTATAACCATTTGGGACGATCGCTCGCAAATATGTGGTATTTGTAAGGTTTCTTACTATATCTGTCACCCTTTTTTGTGCTTGCAATTAATTCCTATTTGCGTAATATTGCAATACTATGAAACTTTCAAACACTTTGCACAGTCTCATATCTTGTCTGTTCCAACTGTGAAATGTAAATAAGCTATTTCGTCTTACCGCTTTTTTCAGCTCCCATATAATTTGATAGGTATTCCAAAATTCAATTTCCTCCCAGTAATTTCTTATCTGAAACCCGTTCACAGCTCAACTTTTGTTTATTACTTGATTTTGTAATGTTCGTTAAAATTCAAAGAAAAAAAAACAAAATCTGAGAACGAAAATGACTGACGTTGCCACGCCCACTCTGGTACATCCTATACAAATTAACCGATTTATTGGAAACTAATTTTCCTCTGTAATCATTAATTCATAGATTGAAGTTACATAAATTATTGTCAATTATATTGCGTTATTCACAAAGTTTTTTATTTTCATATGCTCGTTGATAAAATATGAAAAATTGATCGAACAGCCACCACCTCCCTAATATCTAACATACAAAACAATTTGTTTAACTCACATACAGCTAGATTGTGATAAACAAATCAAATCAAATGTGTAGGTTTTACATGAGTCTCGTCTTGAAGGTCTTACCCATGGTGTGCCATCACACAGGTGCTGTTTTCTATTATTTTTTTCTTGGTTATATGTTTCATCTTCTTGCGACAGCAAGCGTCTCCTTGGGGTACCCAAACTAATCCCGACAGTATTAGTCGAACTACCAGAAATTAGAAGTAGGCCCCTTGAAAACTTCCTCAGGGCCCGCTCCCTCTCTCGGCCAAAGTACCGTTGTAGTCACTTGGTATGAAGTGAGCTACCTCCAGGTTAGGAGTTGAGGTAATCTAGGAAGACCTTGGATAGACATGAACTGTGTTTTCCAAGCTAATGCCTTCCTTCACCAACGCTTGAGCAACGCAAAAGCACTGAAAACACTTGTTCGGGCAACCACAACCAGCACGATGCTCCCACTAGGGGTCCAACACCATTGACCAGGAAGGAACAATGTTCCTTGGGCCCCTGGTCACCCGTGCTACCAGAAGGGAAGAACCCTCTGGCCTGGGTTTCGCAGTCAAGCTACTCCAGTTTTGATTTATCATACCTCGCATGGAACTGGCAATCCATAATTTACGGCATATTCTCCGAGGAGAGAAGCACGCCATACTCCAATCATAGTCTATTAACCAAATCTCTCTGGCCGTACAACTATTAAAAACGGAAAAGATAAATCTTCTGATATCTCCCGACGGCTTCTCTATAACCGCACCTGTTGCCAGGCTGTGTCTTGTTTAACTATGACTCTCCCCTTTACTTCGTTTTCGAAAAACGAGTTCCAAGATCAGTTTGATGTCATATTATAGGTGAATCCCAAGACATAATCCACCTGTTCCTAGGGCGCCTGGCACAAGGCCACACTACTTTGTTTTTGTTCGCAAGCATCATACCCTTTGCCTGTTTAATTACAGGATCAGGTAGAGAGGCCTGCGTTTTAGGGGTAAGCGGTACAAAGCATCCTAGGAAACACCCGCCTACCCAAAGATTGTGATAGACAGCGGGATAATGCTTAATACACGCGACTACTGTTCACATGTTCGCGGGTTCAATCCCTTATACAGCCACCTATTATTATTTGAGCACCGATCACATCGATGTGTCTGACAAACACTTCGAGTGGTTGAGTAATTGAAAAATCTGGTAAATGCTGCTCAAACTACGACATCCGGAATTGTCGTTAAACTATGACTGCCTTTGAGTGAGTCTACAAATAGAATGAATGTTGATTGGGTAAACATTTTTTTCGGGCAAAACTACTTCTGATTGTTATAACTATTTTTTGCATACAATTTTGGAATTTTGAGGAAACAGTATACCGTTGAAGAGCCCAAGACCTTACAAGATTCCGTGGTATACTAAACTTCAAAATCTACGCAACAAATTTCATAAAAAGTTTACTGAATCTCGTAATGTGGAAAGTCATGAAAAATTGTTATATTATCAGAGAGAATTCAATTTCTTAAATAGAGTTTTATATAATTAATTTCTATTGCAAAAACAGAATGAAATTAAAAATAACCCTCAGTCGTCCTGGCATTTTGTCAGTTCGAAAAGGAGTGTTTCAGAAATTCCTCCAAACATGAGATTTGGTGATGTTGTATCAAGGTCATGCAGTGACCCTGTTAACTTGTTTGCTATTTTTTTTAAATCAAACTTTGTACCTTCATCGGGCCATACAGCTAGATACTCAAATTTGTTTGGCATGCTAGTCATTAGTGTCCTAGAACTTATAGAGGATAAGGTGTACATCAGAATCATGCATTTAAAAAACCAGCTATAAATCATACATATTCTGACGGGATTTGTGTTTTTCTACTAAAGAAATATGCTTCTTCATTAACTTTTGCTGTTAAATATATTTTTAATTCTTCATTGAAGCAAGACAATTTTATTGATACATAAAAGTCGGCGTCCATAACACCAATTTTTAAAGATGTTAAGAAAAATGATGTTACGTGTTACAGACCGATTTCCAAACTAACAAATATTTCGAAAATTTTTGAGTGTATAATTTATAAGAAGTTATCTTTTCTTACAAAATCGATTATATCGCCATCTCAGCTTGGATTTTATCCAGGTAGATTTACCACAACAAATTTAACCATTTCCACAAAATATTGTATTTCATTATTTGAACTTGGACATTAAGTTGTAACAGATTACACCAATTTCGCCAAACCATTTGATAAAGTAACTCACAGTGTACTTTGTACCGAGTAGCAATCTATGGGATTTCATTCCTTGACGTTAAGGTGGTTTGAAATCGTATTTGCCAAATAGAATATGCAAAGTCTATATTAGTGGTAATGAATTCCTTGCATATTTCCAAACATGTGGCGTGTCGCAGGATAGCATTTTGGGACCTTTATTGTTTAATTTATTTATAAATAATACTTCTGCTTTTAAAAAAGTAAATTTTCTTTCGTATACAGATAACTTAAAGATATATCAAAAAAATTTCTAATATTTCTGAGACTGCAGATCTTCAGAATGATTTAGATAATCTTTTTGACTGGTGTTTCCTAAACAAACTTTTATCAAATCTATCGAAATGCGTCCATATTTCATTTTCAAATTCTCTTAATCAACTTCAACTGGTGATGGTGAAATCGGTGATTACAGGCTCCTCATTTCTTCTTCCTCTTAGGTGGCGATTGAAACAGATATCCGTATCTATTGTACGCCGGCCATAGAAAATAATTTCAAGCGTTTTGATCTTCTGTGGTTTCCTCCAATTCGCCACACCAAGTTTTGATAGAATTTCAAGAGCCTGGTCCTTCCAACGGAATTTTGGTCGCCCTCTTCTGCGCCGTCCACCGAGTTCGTTGTCAAAAACTTTCCTTGCCGGACCATTTGGGTCCATACGCACAACGTGGTCCAACCAACGCAATTGCTGCATATTAATGCGTTAACGATGATGGGTCCTTGTATTTTCCAGAGTATTTTCCTCTTGAAAACTGTCCGTACTGATTGGTCCACTTGTGTCATAACCCGGGATTCTGCGCCATATAACAAGACAGGTAGAACGAACGTCTGGTACGGTCGGATGTCCCAAACGGTTAGACTCTTTGTTCGTTGAATCCAATAACTTTTTTTCGTCCTTGTTTACCACCAAACCCATATTCGCTGCTTCCTTCTCGATGCTTGAGAAGGCTGCAGTAACATTTCGCACTTTTCTGCTAATAATGTCTGTGTCGTCTGCATATGCGAGTAACGCGTGGCTCTTGTTAAAGATGGTACCAGACGTGCAGTTAAAACTTTCCTCATAATCATCTCTAACAGTATGTTGAAGAGAACGCACGATAGATTGTCGCTCTGCCTAAATCTTCCTCACTACTGAAAGTAAAATGGATTTAGGTGATGTTTTTGATGCGGCACTGACTTTTACCTCGCATATAAATTTTGTTATCCCTAAAGTTTATTATATACTAGCGTATATTAGAAGAAATTATTCCGATTCCGATCCACATAGCTTAAAAATAATGTATACTTCCTATATAAGATCAAAGTTGGAATATGCCTCTATTGTTTGGAGTCCCCTTTGCCAAGTCAATATATCACGCATAGAAAGAATTCAGCGCGTGTTTCTTAAATTTGCTCCCTCCTCAATTAAGTTTGGTGACTTTGTGCCTCCTTATATTTCCAGATGCTGGTTCCTGGGCTTACAGTCATTGCAATAGCGTCGTATTTAACATACCTCGTTATTTGTATTCGATGTGATAGCTGGTATAATTGATTGTTCTGAATTATTGTTGCTTATACCGTTCTATGATCCGCCGAGATTACTTGCATATCATTATATATTTAATGTACCACGCCGTTCCACAAATTATGCTTTGGATCGCGGATTTATAGGGTTCAATATCCTAAATGCGACTGCAAGAAATGAATACCCACTTCAACACCTAGAGTTTCGTGTGTTTAGAAATAACTTTAAATTGATCCGTTTTAGATATTTAAAATAAAATAATTTACATATTTCTTTCTTGAAATATGTTATGTCAATTCTTAGTTTGTAAGGATTTTTATGTTATAAATGAAATTAAATGAAAAAAATTCACTAAATAGATTTGTACAGCTATATACATTTTATATTTTTTCTGGAATAATTAATTACAAAATAAGTAAACGCCCTAAAAGTCACAAGTAGACAAAATTGAACAGTGAATAAAAAAATCCAAATCTGTTCGGTAACTTTGCAATGGCACTACTATTATGGTTGCCGTAACAGCAAAGTACTAAATATATTTTTATTTACCGCAACTGTGTAAACGACATGACTCTGTTTACAGCAATCTGTGGAGTAGGGTATATAAACTGGGCCCGGCCGAACTTTATCGCCTGTTCATTGCTGCTATTGTAAAACAGAGCTCTATAACTTTTCGGAATACCTGGTTAAACTAATTACCTCAGATTGCATGCATTTTTGGCATTTAGTCTCATATTAGTTTCCTTAACAACTGCTATGATTTTCAAGACCTCCACTTAAAATCACGTACGTGAATGGTTTTAATATTTGAAATACTTGAAGTCAGTCTGAAAACTTCAATTTCAACCCAAAGTTGAAATTATTTGTAATATTTCCCACATAAAATTTGGCCCACGGATTTTATTAACCTAAATTTGATTAGAAATTTATTTATTTATTTTTTTTTTTTTTATTTTGCGACAATTTCATTTTCGTTAATTTTTGTGACAACAAAGACGTACAACCACATAACGTTCTTACAGTTATAGGAATAAGATAACTTTGGAGCCAGTTTGACTCACAATGCCAGAAGGAAAATTGAAAGGTCCTTCGTTTTCTTTTTGTTCTTTTAATGGCAATCCAAATCACACGATACCGTTAATAAAAACACATTTTTTACATAGATGTCATACAATCATTAAGCTGTCAAGTAGTCGTGTAACTCCACAGACATTTGTCAACTTTCTTTGACCAAATTATTGATGCAATATTTATGCGTCACCCCAACCATCCCTTCACTTACATGTACAAATCCACAGTGATGTTGTTATCCTTCTAACTTAGGTTATTGGTTTTATTTTTATAGTCTTTTGTTACTTTCTTTCTGTTTGCCATTATTTTTTAATCATTTCATAACATTTTATTGTGGCGATTTTACGACTTTATTAAGAAATATTAAGCATAACATTTTAATAACAAAAAAAAATGTCATAACAAAATCACCACAGCGAAAGTCATAAAAATATTATGGCTGTCGTATGAATAAAGACAAGGGATAGTCGAGATGTCAAAAAGAAAAAAAAAACGCTAAAAGAGTCAGGGACATTAAAAATAAATAAAAATATTGGAGTTTTATTGGAACGAATTGGGTCGTAATAAAATTTATTAATTTATTATATTTGGTTAAAAAAAAATTGACAAAAAAACTTTATTTTGTTGGTATGGAAAAATATCGATTTCATTTTATAAATTAAAAGAATATAAAAGAAAAATTGGTCTAAATTTAACCCCAAAAATTGCTTGATTCTTCTGTAGCTAAATAAAGCTTTGATTTAAAGTCGAAGTCATATTTTTGTTTATTATTTTTCATAGGCTGCAGACCTTTCAAATTATTAAATATAAAAAACAATCTTTGTGTGTTTTCTAAATACAGCTAATTTACGTTCTTTTGATTAAAATTAAAATTTTCTACATAGTTGTTCTCATATCCGAGTATATATCTAAAGAAGTGCAATTAATTTACGATAGAGGGTGCGCCAGAGGCGATGCCATTCAGTGGAATAATGGAATCGAAATTTTGGAGTTTTATTAATTGAATTTATTATGTTTGGTTTAAAAAAGTTGACAAAACTTTATTTTGCTGGCATGGAAAAATATGGATTTCATTTTATAAATTAAAAGAATATTGGGCTGGGGTTACTTTGAAAGGCAAAGGAAAATTGATCTAAATTTAACCCCGTATATTGTTTGATACTTCTATGGCCAAATAAATCAGCTTAGATTTAATGTGAAAGTCATATTTTTGTATATTATTTTCATATACCGCAGACTTTTCAAATTATTAAACATAAAAAATCTATCTTTGGGTGGTTTCTATAATTTACAGTATTAACAGTTCATTTACGTTCTTTTGATTACAATTAAATTTTCCTATATTATTGTTCATACATCCGACTATATTTCTAAAGTAGTACAATTAACTTACGACAGAGGGCGCGCCAGAGGCGATGTCATTCGATGGGATAATGGAAATTATAAGATAAGTAGAAACATTTTATCATTAGTTTGCAAAAAATGGCCTACGACATACAATAATATTTCCAAAATGTCATACAGAAAAACGGAATTCAACATAGCACCAAAACAAAATTCCTTACACATCACATGAATGAATTACGGGAGAGTTCTTCTCAAGCATTATACTCTTCGACTCATTGAAGTTTAACATCATAAAGATCTCTAAGAAATTACAATTTCCAATGGGTTAACAGCGATTTCTATCAAATGACTTTCTTTGTAACAAATTGTGACATTTTTTGAAAAAAATAACGAAACTGATTCTGTGCACAATAAGGCTGTTACAGGATATACAAGCATGAAGGAATCTCATGCACTTATTATAAATTAAAGTAGGTGAACTTGGAAGAAATGGGAATAAACTGATACTAATAACCAGAAACCAAGGGCTGTAACTGGAGCCACTAAAACTAAGCAATAAAATTAGAGGTATCGCAATACTCACGCCACACGAGGGGACGAATTCTATAGTTTTAGCCAAAGAAACAGGTAGAATATAGTTGATACCTCTAAAGTATGGTCTATAGAAAGTAGACAGGGAAGAAATGCGCTACAAGCTAGAATAAACGTTTGGAGCTAAAATAGTCGGAAGTCATCCAAATTCAGTAAAATGAGAGAGGGATAAAATAAGGAAGAAAACGGAAAATAATTGGCATCGCTGTCTAAAAAAAATTGACTAAGACCGAAATAATAAAATTAGAAATATGTACTGTACTATAAAACAAAAAAGGTCAGACGCGATATTTGGAAATAGCAATTTTCAGGGGATAGACCGGAAAATCAATGCAGCAAATATTGTACCATGCACACAACGAACTACTTAAGCACAAACGATCAAAATTAAGGACCACGTTCATCTTATAACGTACGTGCGCTATAAAAGCAGATATTCCAAAATAATGTTTACTGGTTAAACTCTTAGATGAAAGGAAATCAATACGATGTCATCGTCAAAAAAAAATGTTGATTGTTCGAAACTTTAATTATTATTGGCTCAACCAGCGAATGTGGAATAAAAAGTCGCGCTTTTCTATTAATCAGATGATATCGGTCTAGTAAAAACATTCCAAAGGAATTCAACTTTCTGTCTACTCAAAGAAAAATGAATGTAGTGAGCAATTGCTAGCAATTTGGTCCTCGTAATGGGGGCTCTTAGAGATTATTCACTACAAAATTTTTCAAGCAGCTTTTGACTTCCGTCCTATTTCAAATATCTTCTGGTTATGCCATCGAAAACCACTCCGGCGGTAGCTGCTAAAGTGTTTAGTTAATTTACATCAGTGACATAATGCCACGAATGCACCTTGGTTTAGTCGTACTAGTTGAAACTCAACCTCAATCTTTCATGCTAATTTACAGATTGTTGCCAGTGTTAGGAACGGATACGGCGGTTTCATTAGCCGATCATCTTAAAAAGAATTATCCCGAAAACACAGAAAAAAAAACAGAATGTCCAAAATGTTGTCAACTTAAAAGTCTTTGCCAGACCCAACAATGGATATGGATAATAAATCACTTATCTTAAAAAAAATTATTCTAGAAATACCGACAAAGAAAGAAACGCAAACTCATGAAATGTTGAAAACATCAGTAAAACTTGTACGTGTAATGTATTTAGGTCAAATATCAATTGCCATAGAGAAAATAAAGTGGTAGTCGCTTGATGCCAGGTTTGAACTATAAGCTGAAGGCATAAGAACCTCCTAACCAAGCTCCCGGAGCTTCTGTTAAGTTGCTATCGATGCGCATATTCTAGCTTGTTCTGGTGGAACACAATTCTTTCCCGATTGAACAAAGCCGGCCACCTCTTTGCGATTGCTTCCTTCAAACAACCCAATTGTTGACAGTACCTGTCCGAATTAACAGTTCGGACCTAGGGAAGCACTTTATACTACATGATTCCATGCCAATTCGAACAAACACACAGCAAAATCTGACCATCAATCCTGGCTTGACCGCCGTTTGCATCGGGATTCGGCCACGACCGTTTTGTCTTCACATTGTCGTAAGCAATTCAGCAGCGATTGGCGAATGGAAATTCGGTCTTTGAGTTTTTTTTTTTTTTTTTTGCATTAACTCGTGTATATTTACATCAAGCTTCTTTTTGTGTCCAGCCTTTACAATGTTTAGCTCTTGACCAGCCGAAACTGTGACCATCACATAAGGTCGGAGTTGACGATTTTCAGTATTCTATCAACAAGCACATTTTCAGCCACAACGTTAAATATATAGTGTAATTAACGTACGATAGATGGCGCGAAGTGACAAAACACATCTAACCTTGTGGGTTATTTTGCTAACGTGAAGAATTTTTCGTATCCTGTGCAAAAAAATACAGTTTTTATAAATGAATTAGTAGCTGCATTCATTAAATTTGTATTAACGATAACTTGTGTGTCCTTCTAGCACACACTAGAGTCTCGACCACCGTGCAATGTGTGTCCCATTAATTCACTCCTTTGTCAATCTCATTCAGCCTCAGTCATTATCGCAATCAACTGCAAGGAGCGAAACATTGTTTGGTGTTTGTTTTGCCTAACCAAGTATATTATTAAAATTTAGTACCATCCGGTTGCAATATTCCAATGTCCACTATGCTAAATATTGCACATGCAAATGTATGAGTGTTAGCTTTACCCGAACTAAATGTGTACGAGTATGAACATTTATTTTGTGTGCCTGTGTTTAAAACCATTTATGTGGTACTCTGTCTACACTATATAATTTATATTTGACATTTTTGACTGATTTATAGATTGTACGAATATTTTGCACACTTCACACATACACACAGACACTAACACACTATCGACGGTGGCAGTGGACGCATTCGCTTAACAAATATTTATAGTATGGAGTAGGGTAGTCTAAATACTCATAGTACACTCCAACTAATACTTAGTCATGAAAATTCATTTCGAACACTAAAAGTTGTGAGCAAAAACAAAGTTTTCGTGTTGTTGTACTGGTTTTTGAATAATAAAATTTGAATAATTTGTTTAAATAGAAAATTTATATACACATATAGAAACATACACAAAATATGCATAAATGGACATACATTTGGATGTATGTGCCAACTGTGCAGTACTGAAGAAATGTTTATGCCAGCACTTGAAAAGTAGCAATAATTGGTGTAGAACTACGGTTGAGTGTCCTACAAAAGAGAGTAAGATCTAAAGTACCAAAGAGAATCTAAGATATCATTTTCTATTAACTATTTAATATGAGTTTAAACTGCCGCAGAGGCAGATACTGGAAAACGTTGTTTGTACGTTAAAAAATAAATCTCAGAAGATAGATTTTTCGTCGGTTTTTCTTCGACAAAGTTGAGTATTTGAACCCTCTAATGTATCTATGCGTATGATATATTCTGCCAAAAGAGTACTAGTAATTGGCCGACAAAACACCAAATATTTATTACTCATTGAAATTTATGGTATCGCCTTCAAAGAAGACCTATTCTGAAATAATAATTTTTCGCTGCAAGTTCTCTTTATGTCTTCTATCAACTGAAAATAAGCGACTGGTATAGTTTTGCAAAGAGGAAAAGTCAGCCAGAGCCATATCAGGTGAATACTGTAGTTGCTCAATGGCCAAAAGTTTGTCTACAATGATAGCATTGAGGAATTCTTCATTTTCACTGTATAAAGTTCATGAGTACGGTTTTCACAAATATGCCATTTTTCGACAAATTTGCTCGTACAAATGGCCCATTAGTCGCAGATAATAAGCATCGTTTAACATCTAATTTTCCGACAACAATTCTGAGTGCTTAACACCGCGATAGTCGATGAAAACAGTGGACCTTAGCGTCATTTTGAAAGGCCTTAATGTCATTATTTTGGTATCGGTTGAGTTGGATGGCGTCATTTCGAAACTTATTGATTAGTTTACGAGTAAAATATTTAAACTCATGTCACAACACAAGTTATAATGCGATTTTTGAATATGGTGTTGGAATTCTTTCATGTCTTTAGCGACCTTTACTTGATTGCGGTTTTTGAAGAAAATTTAGATCTTTCGGTACTAGTGAAGCAGCAAAGCGTTTCATGTTTTTAAACAATAATGTAAAATGATA
Source organism: Philornis downsi (assembly GCA_019455685.1). Lineage (NCBI taxonomy): Eukaryota > Metazoa > Arthropoda > Insecta > Diptera > Muscidae > Philornis > Philornis downsi. The sequence continues at coordinate 7,787,537 of JAHXMU010000136.1, read as the reverse complement.
AGAATTGACTCGTGAGACACGAATAATTCAGGGACTACTTATCCCATACTCAAACAATGACATTTAGTCAACATTTCCTTGACTTTATCAATTTTAACTTTATTTGAAGATGTTGAGAGTTCACCATAGCGAGGCAAATATTACAATACATCCCGGAAACTTTTGAATGCACTGTACCACTTTGTTGAACGTAGTTAATCCTTCCCATGAATTAAATTTTTAGAAAATTAAATGAACTTTATGAAGTAAAAGTAAAGTTCCAAATGAAATCTTCAGATCAAATCTGACAGACTTATACTCCTAGCATTCGCATTTCACAACTTGTATGCACATTTTTCTTTTGCAGTACAAAATTTGGAACACATTTTTTGTCCCATATTTTTATCTATTGTAAAAGTCGCTCAATAAGATAAGATGAACCGATAAAGTCGAGCACTGTAAACACGCCACATAACAGATCGAGGCCAAACTCAGTGCCACTATAGAGGACATTTATAACAACTATAACATCTATAACTATCTACAACATAGATGTCATAGATGTATAGATGTCCTCTATAATATAATTTAAGACAAAAAGGACTTTCACAATGTTTTTCAGCGTGTTTTTTAAATGATCGATTCCCGATGCCGTTTTTGATAGAATGTGTGTGAAATTTTCAATACAAAAAATACTGGAAATATATTGTAGATATCCTCGTATATTCAATGCCCCATCAATGAATAGTTTCCGGCACTATCGAGTTACTAATTCGCGAAACTGATCCCTTACAATCAAAGCTTACCATGGTAAACTTACTTCACTTCATTCCATGCAACAACAGTTTCTACAATCCACTCCGTTGTAGGATAGAAGAAAAAAAAATTTATGCCTCATGGCCTGTTTTAGTCATTCGTCCACTGCGTGCCACATTGGTCCCTGCGTCAATTCCATTCATGCCACTGACTTGAAATAACAAAAACGCCCTCTATTGTGTGCGGACTTTTTTGTGAACTCTGTTTGTTTTCCCTTGTTGGCATTTGTTGTTGTTGTCGTTGTTTTTTGGTTGAAAATATATACATTGTTCGTTTGTTGTTGTTAGTGTTTTTTGTTGTTAGTTGCAAAGTTTGTTATTGGAAAAGAGCAAAACTATATTCCATATCATTTGTTTTACTTTGTCACTACTTTAGAGATACAAAGATTTATGGTTTATGTCGTGGCCGGCCGCCTGTCCGTCGTTCATCCAAAAGAGAGGTTTATTATCCTATTCTAAGGTGGAGGTATTTTAATATTCAATATGTCACTGGCAGCTCGTTCATAGGTTTCATAGGTCATATAACCAAATGACTGACTGACTGTCGGGTGGGTTGGTAGGCTTGGGTTGAGTTTAATGGTTCAGTTTGGATTAAGGTGTCAAATGAGATACTACAAGTCATACTTGCACATCATAGTGGGAATGAGTCATTAGGTTTAAAAATATTTCTTCTAATTTTTTACTTTTTAATAAATGGAAGGACATGGTGGCTATAAAAGATATCGAATATAAACATAAGAATGCTTAATTGGTACAATTAGGTCAGCCTTCGTCTTTTGTTGATACTGTATATGATAAGTCGACTGTAAACTTGAATAAAATACACATAAAGCTATGATTTCGATGAAACGTTTATTTCATTATAATGCTTTGATCTTGCCATTATGTATAAATTACAATGTTATTTAAATGATGGCCTCTCGATTGGTTGCAGCAATGGATCCTTTAGAGGTATTTATCGAAAAAATACGGCTCAATGACTCCTTCAAACCATAATGCGCACCAAACAGTCATTTTTTCAGGATACAATGACTTTGCCACAATCACTTCTGCGTTTTTTTAGCACCATGTGCCACAATTTTATTTGCTGACGTAACCACAGAATGAGAAATGAGCTGCCTCGCTGATGAAAATTTGGTTTGACTGAAAGCCCACGTTTAAATCACCACTTTTGCAGTAAGTTTTAACTATTTTTACGCATTCTGCGACTGTTAAACGAACCATGATCGTAAATGGCAAACCTTCCACTAAATAAATAACACTTCAGACGACCGGTATTTATCAGCTGTCAGCCTTGCCAGACCAGCGGTTTTGAAACTACTAAATGAATAACTACTCGTATATAATAAGTCGACTGTTTGTTTAAATATAATACGTTTTTTCGAAATGCAATGTACTTCCAGTTAACAGTTTTTAATGTATTGGTATTTGAAAAAAAAATGTAACATTTATCATATTTTTTTTTGTAACTCTTTTCACATTTCTTTTCTATAAACAGATATTTTCTCTTTATTGACTTGGCTTGGTTATATGTAAGATGAATTACATTATTTGTCCAACAGACGGCTTTAGTTATATGTATGTATTTATATGCTTTGCATAAGTTCTATTTTATTATGCGAGATGGCGCTAGAAAGAGAAGATTTCATACTCAAAAAAACTACTCAGACTGTTTAGTGCTTGCATAACCCAATATTGTTCAAGTGCACATCAAATATGGACACCTCCAAAGAGAAAATGCGTCATTCTTCACAGTTGTTCGTCGCTAAGCCTGGCTGCTGTAAATATGAATAGTGTTGACAGTCCTGATATTGTAATAAGCAGTCAATTGAAATTATGGTTTCGCAGATTCTATTAGAGTAGTTTTCATGTTAAAGATGAAGCATGCTCTTGAAAACCAATTGCTGGAAAAGTCATTAGAATGATAGAAATCGCCATGTCCGACTGTCACATAAGCACTTCTACTAATGTTCAGAAGCTAAACATTTTTCAAGAAAAGCGTGAAGAACCAATTGAATGAGATTGGATACAAAAAGAAGCTCGATGTATGACTAACGCATGAGCTGAAGCCTCATAAAGTGAATTCCCGATACTTCCTATCTAGCTCTCGTAAAATCGAATCAGCTTGATTTTCTATACATGTATCCGTACATATATATATATAGGTATATATATATACATACGTATATATATATATAATATATACATATATATATATAATATATATATATTAGTCCTGCCATATGTTCTGTTACACAATTTCCAGCGCTTATCGTTCAAAACTTCTTGCGGGAATAGAACCGTTAACTCTTTTTTCAGAACACATGCACTGATTAGTGAAGAATACTAGTCAGTTTGATTTCAGTTTGCAATCTATTAACATGGAGTGGGGCGTTAAAGAGAATCGAGTCGGCGTAATAGCGTTGCATAAGTGCGGAAAGAGTGCTGGCCAAATTTTCGAGTTGCTAAAACCACTTGGAATATCAAGAATGTTCGTTCATCGTGCTATTGCTCGTTTCGGCGAATTGGCTGGAGTAGAAGACAGGCCAAAAAGTGGTCGCCCGCGAGTTGTCCGTACGAGTGCGATAGTAAAGGCAGTGCGTGAAAGAATTCGGAGAAATCCCCTTAGAAAGCAGAAAATCATGTCCAAGGAATTGGATATATCAACCAGATCCATGTCTAGGCTGATTCGGGATGATCTGCATATGAAAGCCGGTTCACGGGGTATCTTCTAACTCCTCAGCTAAAAAAATTAGGCTGGAAAGATGCAATCGACTTTTGCAGTGGCACGCGGACAATGGCCATGAAAACATTCTGTTTACTGATAAGAAAATTTTTACCGTGGAAGAAGTTTTCAACAAACAAAATGACAAGATTTATGCCACTTCATCTAAGGAAGCGAAAAAAGTTGTTCCAAGGGTTCAACGTGGCCATCATCCCTCTTCCGTAATGGTTTGGTGGGGGGTCTCCCACCATGGTGCAACATCCCTCCATTTCTGTGAAAAGGGCGTAAAAACTGGTGCAAAGGTTTACCAAAAAGATGTGTTAGAGGGTGTTGTGAAGGGTTTGACCAATACCCTTTTCAATGGACGTAGATGGATCTTCCAACAGGACTCTGCTCCTGCGCACAAAGCTAAAACCACGCAGGAGTGTCTCAGAGTCAATATTCCTGGCTTTATAGCAGCAGAAGATTGGCCATCAGGGAGTCCAGATCTTAATCCACTGGATTATGCTTTGTGGTCAGAATTGGAGAATATGGCATACGAGACTCCCCACAGAAATTTGGGAAGCCTTAAAACAGCATTAACCAGAGCAGCGTCCTCGATCTCCATGGAAATCGTACGTGCGGCTACAGCCCAATGGCCACACCGTTTGAAAGCTTGTGTTAAAGCAAAAGGCGGCCATTTCGAGTGAATACAATTTTTTTTAATAACCAATATTGTCTTCTAATAAATGAAATAATTTTAAATACAATATGAATATTAGTTTTTTTTTATCGCGCTTTATATTTGTAACAGAACATATGGCAAGACTAGGTATATACATATATATATATATTTAAACCACAAGCAAATGGTCGCCCAAGAACATCTTGGACCGAAGACAATGTTGAGAGAGTTAAGGAGTCAGTACGAGGAAATCCACAAATGTCGACCCGCAAGAGATCGTCTGTCTTACAATTATCGCGACGAAGTTTGCAACGAATTTTAACATTGAATCTTAAACTGCATCCATATAAGCTGCAATTAACACAAGAATTGAAAGAGTCTGACTTCATAGCAAAGCTCGCATTTGCTAATGAAATGCTTAATCGATTTTCCAATTTTGACAATATCCTTTTCTCTGACGACGCTCATTTCCTTATGAATGAGTTCGTAAACCATCAAAATTGTCATTACTGGAACAGTGAAAATCCCAAAATCAAACACCAGAAACCATTGTATAGTCCTAAAGTGACAGTATGGGCAGCAATCTCTGGCAGAGGAATAATTGGTCCTTTTTTCTTCGGAAATGCGCGGGGCTAAAACGTCAGGGTTAATACGGAACACTATGTTGAGATGTTGGACGGATTTTTGGCTCCAGAAATTGAAAGTTCAAGAATAATGAATTCCAGAAATTGGTTCCAACAAGAAGGAGCAACCTGTCACACACCAAATGACTCCATAGCGGTGGTGAAGAATTAAGCGTATGTTATTTTTATTAACAAAAAAAATAAAACACACGATTTGAGTTTAACCGATTTATTTATTCTTTTGTCAGCTGTGGTAATGCACAGTGACAAGTAAAAAGATTACAACTGACTACTTAATGATCAATGCTTATTATTTATAGTAATTACAAAAGATTTTATGTTTAATATTAATGAAAAAGAGACCTCAGCAACTATTTCGGCCAGACAGAATTACGAGGAACTTTCAGTGGTCTGATACAGTTCCGAGAATTTATCAGTTGATTGGCCCGGTCTACTACGGAAACGCTGCACGCGTTGACTTCTTTACTTTAATTTTTGCAAACCTTTCTCATGGGAAAAATAATTCCAATGAATTATCAGTGGGTCGATTGGGGCTGTGACGGAAGTGTTACACGCGTCGATATGCAAGTGTACAACTGCATATTACAAGAGTACATACATACATATGCTAATGTGTATGTGCTTTGTATTGTGGTCCGATATTTCATAATGATATTGAAAAGAAGTGGTACGATATAATTCCAAAGAATTATCAATGTCTTAATTTGGAATGTTGCACACGCCAATATAAAAGTTATAAGGGTACATACAAACATATATGTGTATGTTAATGTTTGTATGTTTTTATATTGTGAAGATTGGTGTGGCCGTAACTGTGAAACAGATGTTCCCTGGCAGACTGATTTCGAAAAGAGGTGATATCCCATGACCCCACGTAGTCCAGACTTGAGGACTCTTGACTTTTTTTTGTGGGGATACCTCAAACACAAAGTCTACAGTAATAATCCAAGAAACATCGTTCAGCTCAAGGAGAATATCCGTGATGAAATGGCAGCCATTACACCAGTATTACTGAAGAAAGTTTTCAATAATTTTCGTTTGCGGTTAGAGGAGTGCCGTCGTAGAGAGGGTCACCATTTAGATGATGTTATTTTTAAAAAAATAAACTCCATTTATTACTCTACAATGCCTTAGATTTATTTCAACCACACCTTTTGTTTTTATTTTTTAATCTATTTTTTAAATATGCACGTTCTATTGCGC
>JAHXMU010000136.1:7766682-7781407 GCA_019455685.1 Philornis downsi | reverse complement strand
AATTGTATTAAGTTTTGTGTAAAAAATGAAATTAAATGTGCAAGGATATTTAAAATGTCGACTGTGGCGTTTTTACTATGAGCAGAACACAAGTTCAATTGTGGTACAACCGCTTTAAGGAAGGCCGAGAAGATGTCAATGACGATGATCGTCCTGGTCGCCCGTGCACGTCAACAACTGATAAAAACATTGAAGCAGCGAAGAAAATGATTTTGGATATTCATCGAATCACTATTAGAGAGGTTGCAGACGATGTTTTCATATCGTTCTGCTCATGCCAAGCAATTTTTACGGATGTTTAGGCAGGAAACGTGCGGCAGCAAAGATTGTTCCAAAATTGTTAAATTTTGAGTAAAAACAACGTCGCATGGACGTCGCTGAGGAGCTGTTGAACGCCGTCAACGACGATCCAGATTTCCTCAAAAGGGTCATAACTGGAGACGAATCATGGGTGTATGGCTATGACATTGAAGAGCCAAAACCGGTTAAAGCACGTCAAGTTCGGTCAAATGTGAAGGTTTTGCTCACTGTTTTCTGCGATTGCAATGGCGTGGTGCATCATGAATTCTTGCCACAAGGTCGTACGTTCAATAAGGAATACTACCTTAAAGTTATGCGCCGTTTCCGCGAAGCAATTAATCAGAAACGCACAGAATTGTGCAAAAACCAATCATGATAACACACCAGTTTACACATCGATGCTTGTGTGTGAGTTTTTGGCGAAAAACAAAACCGCATTCATGCCTCAACCACCGTGTTCACCGGACTTGGTCCCCGCTGACTTTTTCCTCTTCCCAAAACTGAAGACACTGATAAAAGGAAAGCGTTTTGCTACGATTGAGGAGATAAAAGAAAAATCCAAACAGGATTTTGGATATCGATATCGCTGTTGGCGATACCAAAAAGCGCGTTTCAGAAGTGTTTCGAGGATTGGAAAAAACGCTGGCATAAGTGTAATATATCTGACGGGGAATACTTTGAAGGGGACAAGATAGTTATTGATGAATAAATAATTACTTTTTAAAAAAAATTGAAAATAACGCGTGTTTTATATATATAAATCTTTATATATATAATTTTACTGTACGGGCGTTGTCAGTGAACTCCTCCTAAACGGTTGGACCGCTTTCCATAAATTTTTGTATATGCGTCTGGGTGCCTGGGATGGTTTGGATTTACAATTCGGTCCAATTGGACAAAGGGGCGTGGTACCTCCCATACAAACAAAAAATTAAAAATCAATTATTTCTGCTCCTGCTTACGGTATTTGAACAAAATTTGGTGCGTAGGTTTGGTGTACATATCTTAAGTGCTACTGCAAATATGGGCGGGATTGGACAATGGGGCGTGGTACCTCCCATTTAAATCATAAATTAAATATCCAATATTTCTGCTCCTGTTTACTGTATTTGAACAGAATTTGGTACACCGGTTTGGTGTACATATCTTAAGTGCTGCTGCAAATATGGGCGGGATTGGACAATGGGGAGTGGTACCTCCTATACAAACCACAAATTAAAAAGCAATTATTTCTGCTCCTGCTAACGGTATTTAAACAGAATTTTGTATTTCGGTTGAGTGAACATATTTTAAGTTCTTCTGCAAATGTAGGCGTTTCTTATTATAATAGACCGATTGGCATGAAACATTTCCCATAAAAATAAAATTTGAAGGCAAAGCAACGTTTGCCGGGTCGGCAAGTAGATATACATTTTTTTTAAATATTCTTCGATTGCTTATGTTTGCCCGTCCGCTATATAGTAACTAATGTGTAATAAATTATGTAAATTTATATGCATGCAATAATATGTAAACTGGAAACGTTCCAAATGGCAGCATTGTTGCACTTTCACTGCGTTGACATCATTCCACTTTTTGCGCTAGTGCTTAGTGAGGTGCAGTAGTACTTCCTTTTAATCCCTTGTGAAAATGCCACTCTATATTCTTGGCCCTTAACCTTCTCCATTTCAAACATTTAACACTAAAACGTCATTTACAATGCAAATCCATTAAGATCTCTGCCCCAGCCTCAGTCTCAGTCTCAGCTTTTGTGCCTTTGCCACCAAATTTGGTCCATGGAGCTTTCCAATTTTTCTTTGCGCATCTTTGCCAGCCGACAGCTGTAACAATTCTCTGAGATAGTTTCTCCTCACATCATTGGCAGCGACAAAAATACGCGTACATACACGCACGTTCCACACACATTAGTATTAAAGCGTTTTATCTGATTTTCTCGTCTCGCCGCCTGTGCGTCCGTCCATCCCGTTTGCACTTATGTGTTTTGTGATTTGTTTTTTACATAAATTATTGGTTTTTACACCAAAACGCAATTTGTTATTGTTGCTGTGGTGTTTCTCTTACGTATTTGCTGGTGGTGTTGCGCTTGTTATTATTGCTGATGTTATTTGTTGCCTTCTGTGTAGCTTTTTTTGTGCGATTGGCAACTCGAAATTTATGCCTTTAACAAAAGTATTTTGCACCTTTTTGGATGGAAATCACATTATTCGTAGACCTCTGAGGATTAGAGTAAAGTATGAATGTTTAACGATAACGCTACGATCAAGGGAGGGCCAAATTATGTATTAAAAAAGGGGCAATTTAACATGAACGTAGACATAACATCTCAAATTTGTTTAGAGCAGTCATATAAAATGTTCAATAAACATATATATATGTATAATCGAAGACTATGCCACAAATATGCCTAAAGACATGACCAAGAATGAACTTTAAAAAATGAACATACCGACATACAGGCTTACCCATTTAGTGATTTCGAAAACGCCGGTCTGGCAAGGCAATCAGCTGTTAAATACCTGTCATCTAAAGTGTTATTTATTTAGTGATTGGTTTACCATTTGCGAATGTGGATCGTTTAACAACCGAAGAACTCGTAAAAATAGTTAAAACTCAACAATGACAAAAGTGGTCATTGATTATGCCCGTCATAATCGACGTACTGTGTAAGGAATTGGACAGATTATAAAGAAATTTGAAGAGAATGAAAGTGTTGCAGATGTGGTCAGACCTGTGCATCATCGCATTCTACGCACTGCCAAAAATGCCACTTCTGTTAGTGAAAGTGTGGCGAATAATCCGAATTTTTCGATTCCACGTCGTTCTATCTATCTAACGCCTCATTGTGGTATATTTAGCATTTGGATTTGCAGCTCCATCCATACGAAGTCCAACTCTCGTAACAAACAACTAAGGCCAGCTGATCATTCACAATGCCGTAGGTATGCTGACGGGTGCCATAACAACAGGCTTTCAATGCTGATTTTTCGAATCTCAATTTTCACTCGGTAGTTAAATCACCCAGCGAAATTGTCACATATTGAGCTCAGAGGACCCTGAAGGGATTGTAAAAAAGCTATTACATCCGGAAAAGTGACTGTTTGTTTGGATCGCATTATGGTCTGGAGGTCATTGGGTTGTATTTTTTTCAAAAAGACGGATAAACCATTACCGTCAATTCAGAACGCTGTGCCCTTATGATAACCGACTCTTTTTTTTCTTACCATCAATTAAAAATAATGAACTGGACGATATGTGGTTTCAACAAGACGGTACCACGAGCCGCACAACACGACTGATTATGGCTTTATTGCATAAGAAGTTGCCAGAAAGTGTAATTTTACATCTTGGCGACCTCAATTAACCACCAAGATCATGAGATTTGAAGCCGTTAGAATTTTTTCGTAGGGCTACGTCAAAGACCGCATTTGCGCGGATAATCTCCAAACGTTGGAGCAATTGAAAACCAACATTCGTGAAGTTTTAGCCGAAATTCAGTCCGAAATGTGGGAAAAAGTGGTGAAAACTACCTCAAAAGGATCCATTGCTGCAACCAATCCTGAACCGGTCATTTAAATTACATTGTATTTCGTATATAATGGCAAGGTTCAAGCATTATAATGAAATAAAAGTTTAATTGAAGACTTAGTCTTATGTTTGTTTTATTTAACTTTATTTTTAAAACCAAAAAAAAAATGGCTAACGCTTTACTTATGTAGACTACAATGCACTACAAATTATTATCTATTATACGAAGCACATCACCGAAAAGTTTTCGAGGTGGAAACCGTTATATCTATTTGCGTTCGCTGCATTTTGAAATGCTTTCTCACGTCGATGTCTGTATACCTCCCATAAAGTACAAGATTCATATCAAGTTGGTATTTTCGGCAAACGATGATGTGTCTATATAATTTACGGGGTATTTATCTCTCAAAATCTCCCAGAATTAACGCTAAAGGACGATGTGTTAAGTTATGTGTAGGCCTGTTCACCTGACTGAAATTTCCATAATGGTTTTTAATACTTCTTCAGTTTTTAATACTTCTACTATTAGGGCTTTCCATTAAAAAATGTAATTTCGAAAATCCATGGCTGTTACGATTTTTCCCTGCTATACTCGTAAACCTGATTTGTAACCTCTTACTTGAACAGCATTACCGTACAGTAACATATGCTCTATAATATAGGGTTATTCATTTAGTGATTTCAAAACCGCCGGTCTGGCAAAACTGTCAGCTGTTGTAGTAGCTTTGCTTCTGCTTTGCTACGTAGCTCCAACCGGTGAGTTTGGCCGGTAGCGTGGTGACCAGGATGCCCCGGGATTGAGTTCCCGCTCGATCATTTGGTGTAGGACCCCTAGTGGAAGCCTCCTAGAAGAGGCTGACAATTGCGGTAGTACCGAAATTGTCAGTCCCTTTTCCCACATAGTCCAAGTTCTACCTAGTTATCCCAGGGGGGCGTTGGCAATCGCACTGTGATGTACCCAATGTGTCGCAAACCGTGGTTAAGGTCTTCATAGCGAGATTCACGTTAAATCCCCGTGAACTTTAACTTCATTCAGGGTATTGATAGCTGTCGGTATCATCCTTCAAAGATCTACAAACTTTCATAGGAATATCTAACTCAAAATAGGCGGATTCTGGGCGATACAGCATGCCAGTTTAGATTATTGTCTGAGGCACTCTAATTATCTTCCATCGGGAGAGGGCCCTGTCATTAAACCTTATTTTTTGTCTGACATGATTTACAAGAGCGAAATGAAATAAAATCATCCCCCTATCAAAATTATAGCTGTCAGAGAACATGAATCATCTCCAGTAATAGTTTGCGTTGTCGAGAAAACAAACAACTTTGTTTTATTCTCGCCTGCAGCCAAGACCGGACTTACAGACTTATTGTCAATGCTTGAGAAGGCTGCAGTAACGTCTTGCAGATTTCGCCAATGATATTAATAATGGTATCATTGACCACAACGTGCAGAGTTAGCGCGAAAACAGTCAAAGGAATTTAACCCCCAGTTTTGTCGATATGTCCATTTTTGTATTGTAGAGGTCGCCTGAGAGGCTATCGCCCGTCCGAAGGGTACGTTTAGTGCCTAAGGCTTTAGTCCATCTTCACCGAAGACTTGGTGTCAACCAGTGGCATCCCGCAAAAGGATATCAAACTTTGCAGAGATATCAAACTTTAATGATGTGCTTCAAATAGTCTTTACCGAAACGACGTATTGAAGTCAACCTTTTAGTCGACAAAAAATGGAAAATCTTTGGAATTCCTCCAGAGTTTGATGCAGCCTTAGTGTTTGGTAAGTTGACGATTTACCAGGTCAAAAGTTGCGCTGATTAAGCCCAATCAGAAGGTGTTAGAATTGATTTTTGGTCACTATCCAGAACCGACCTTTAAAGCTTTGTCGTTTTATCGATATTCTGTCTTCGTTCTAACTCTAAGATTGACAGTCTATGTTCAGTATTGTTTGATATTTCATAGCGGTAAAACAGCCCGGCAAAGCGTCTGCATCATATTCTGCTGTATTAAGAAAATCATCATTCTATGAAGAAAGGAGCCGTAAAACCGTGACACTGTTGGGAACAGTCAATTTTATACTTTGGATCCATGAATTGGCCGCCTAGATCATGGGATACTACAAATCTAGGGCCTACATAAAACCGATACGCTGACTGCGACTGAAAAATTGGAATAAAAATTCGAGTTATTCTCCAAATAACACATGTCATCCAAAATTGTATCATTAGAATGGACCATATTTGACGCAGTTGCGGTCAACTTTCAGAAGAAACTATCTTTAAAATAATAATCCTTAAAAAGCAAATGTAGAGAAGGATCCTTTTGAACGATGGTAAGAATTATTCGACTTTTTTATATATGACTGACTGTTATTTTTGAAAAAAGTACCTGTAAATGAGTCATCCAATATATTTGCGCATATATGAATTTTAATGTAGAATATCTTTATCTTACTGCGTGGCAAGTTTATCACTTTCTCTGGTTACTTCGCCTATAGAAAAGTAGACGGGTTTAAACTTTTAATAACTTTAATTGTGTGCAGCAAACGATTTTTCTGAAAAACCGAAACTTTTGCAATTTAAAAGCCGACGAGAGGTAAAAAAATGTAGTACTAAAGTTGTCGTGAAATATAAAATTGGGCAGGATATAACTTTCTCAGTGGAAAAATAGAAGGGAAAAACAAATTTCAAACAGAAAATAACTGGTTACTAATTTTTCTAATAGAAAAGTAGTGGGAATACACGTCATCTTGTAAACTATCAGATTGAAAACTATGAACTATGCAACTGATAACTGGATAGTAGACAAGTTTCACAAAGGAAAGTTGACGGGAAGCCACATTACTAGTATAAAATTGGGCAGGATATAACTTTCTCAGTGGAAAAATAGAAGAGAAAAAATTGTTCAAATTGAAAACGGCTACATAGCAACTTTTCTAATTGAAAAGTAATTGGAAGTTTCATAAAGGAAAAACAATATTTCTAAATTGAATGGAGACAGGGGACAATTTCCATACAAAAGTAGGAAAGGGAGCCAGCAACTGATATTGTCGAAAAATGAATCGCTCTGTATATTTCTATATATACAGGGTGGCGCAATAGAACGTGCATATTGCATCATCTTTTTCTTCGAAAATGCGCGGAGCCAAAACGTCACGGTTAATACGGAACGCTATGTTGAGATGTTGGACGGATTTTTGGCTCCAGAAATTGAAAGTTCAAGAATAGTGAATTCCAGAAATTGGTTCCAACAAGAAGGAGCCACCTGTCACACATCAAATGACTCCATGGCGGTGGTGAAGTAGATGTTCCCTGGCAGACTGATTTCGAAAAGAGGTGATATCCCATGGCCCCCACGTAGTCCAGACTTGACGCCTCTTGACTTTTTTTGTGGGGATACCTCAAACACAAAGTCTACAGTAATAATCCAAGAAACATCGTTCAGCTCAAGGAGAATATCCGTGGTGAAATGGCAGCCATTACACCAGTATTACTGAAGAAAGTTTTCAATAATTTTCGTTTGCGGTTAGAGGAGTGCCGTCGTAGAGAGGGTCACCATTTAGATGATGTTATTTTTAAAAAATAAACTTCATTTATTACTCTACAATGCCTTAGATTTATTTCAATCATACCTTTTGGAAAATATCGATTTTAGTTCCATTGATATAACCCTACAACACCTCTGCCTCTTGCCCTCTGGCCTCTCCAGTGCGCGGTGCGTTTGTCACATTAGCGCTTTGGAGAAGACCACAATTGTATTGCCGTTGTTGGGATACAACATAAATGCCATATTGGTGCCATTTGTGCTGTTGTTTTAGCTGTTCCTGTCATCGGCGTAGTTTGGACGCTTCTTTGAAAAAGCTCCGAATGTACTGCCAAATGTGGTGCGACGTTTCTTATTTTTTTTTCCTATTCGTAGAGGTTACTGTAAAGAATGTTCGACAAAGTTTTTTTTATTGGATAAGAAGGTATTTTTCATGTTCTGTTTTTCCTCTTGCTTCCTTAGTCTTTGCCCTACCTGTCCGTCCGTCTTTATTGTATTGCTTGGTGTTGTTGTCGTTCGTCTATATTGTTATTTTGTTTTTGTATGTTTTTGTTCGGTCCAATAAATTGGTCGACAATGTTTCGAACATGTTTATTGTCTGAGCTGTGGACTTTTTGTTATTTCATTTCGAGAACATTTTAAGAATTTTTATTGATTCGTGAGTTTTTATTGAAAATAAATGGTGGCGGTTTTGATTGTTTTAAAAAATTCAAAGAACAGCGAACACTTTGAGTTTGAAGTTTACACACAAAAAGGGCGACATCTGTTAAAATATATTCAAGACTGTTTTTTTTTTCTTTTGGTTATAAACCACCTTTGTGTTAGGTAGCTGGCAAGTGTTTCAGAGCATAAACATTCATTTCCGTTTTCCGTAATCTCCTCCTCCTACAATGCTTTATTATATTTTAATCTTTGTAACTTTATTTTTATCCGATTTATTAAGTTTTCGTCTGTGCCCTCACAGCAGAAAGTTATAAAATTTGTCTTGTAAACTTTTCGCCATAAATTATGATACAGTTTTATGGCTGAACATTGATATGGCATTTTTATGCATTTCAATTGAATTCGTATGAGTAATGAAATTATAATTTTATTTTTTTTTTTTGCCCTCAAACCAACATCCTCCAAATGCAAACCACAAATAGCTGAATGGCAGACAAATGCGAACCAGGCAAAACGGAATCTGTGTACGAAACAAATTATATCAGAAAAAAAAAAACGAAAAAACAGAAATCCCATAAAAAATCTTGTGAATAACACTATAAAAACAATACGTACGTGAACCATAAAATTTATAAAGTATTTACTTAAGATCCCAGCTCCAAAGAGGCGAAGAGTATCGACCAAAAACAAACCATTAGCAAATGATTTCTGTGGAGGATATTTGAAATGGGCCTAAACTCAAGAGTAAATGTTTGCTGTTAATTGGAAAATGGCTAATTTAGGTGCCAATTCTGCGGAAATGTTCGACGATGTTTGCTAAGAAAGAAGACCTTTACAATTCGTGATTTACACAGTAAAAGTTACAAAAAATAATACTCAATATTTTAGAAATATCTTTGCCGCATGCTTAGCAAGCCAGAAATTTGATAATTGTATTACACAAACCACTGAAGTACAAAAAGTGTATGCTAACTTGACCTGCCCCGAATTAATCCGTATGAAATCCATAGAATTCACTAATTAGTACTCTGTTTCCAAATATTCCCAGTATTCCACATTTCCCTAAACATATGCAATGAAAATATGAAAAAACTATGGTGAAACCTTTGCATAATCTGTTGTAAGAATTTCTGAAGCTAACGGTACGAAATTCAAATTAATTCTAATAAAAACGAACCTGAGAAATTGAAAACTATAATAATATAATCCATGGAGTTCACTAATTAGTACCCTGTTTCCAAATTTTCCCAGTATTCCACATTTCCCTAAACATATGCAATGAAAATGTGAAAGAACTATGTATAGGTATGTTGCGACCTTTCCAAATCCGTCGCAACAATTTCTGAAGCTAACGATACGAAATTCAAATTAATTCTAATGAAAACAAACCTTTGGAATTAAAAACTACAATTATATAAAATATTCAGAGTGTAGTCTTACCAAACATTACAAAAGTACAATTTTTCTATTATTTTCTATTAAATTTTTTAATAGAAAAGTGAATAAAAAAGAAAAAATTCAAAGAGGAAGCCACATGGGAAACTACTTTTCCTTCTAATAAAGAAGTTGTACAAAGATAGCTTTTGCTCCGAAAAGTAGGCTAAATATTACTATTATTTAGAAAAATGGGTGAGTGACATCTTTTCAAAGAAAAATAACTTCTACAATAGCAAAGTAGAATGAAGAGAAATTCTCGTACAGAAAGGTAGGCTGGATCCAAATAGTGAATAGAAAAGTAATTAAAAAAGGAAAAAATTCAAAGAGAAAATCACACACACACTTTTTCAATGGGAAAGGTATACTTTTTCTAATCAAAAAGTTGTACAGAGATAACTTTTGCGCCGAAAAGTAGGCTATATATTTCATTTCTTTGGAAAAATGGGTGAGCGACAACTTTTTAAAGGAAAAATAATAACTTACAATAGCAAAAAAAAAAAATGAAGAGAATTTCTCGTACAGAAAGGTAGGCTGGATCCGAATAGTGAATAGAAAAGTAAGCAAAAAAGGAAAAAATTCAAAGAGAAAGCCACATAGGAGATTGTTTCTCTAATAAGAAAGTGAACCAGAGATAATTGCTCCAATAAAGAAGTGGTAAAAAGGAAAACTTTTGCCCCGAAAAGCAGGCTACATATTATTTTTCTCTAGAAAAACGGATGAGTGACAACTTTTCAAGGGAAAAGTATTAACTTCTACAATAGCAAGGTAGAATGAAGACAATTTCTCCCACAGAAAGGTAGGCTGGATCCAAATTCCTAGCAGAAAGATGGATCGAACTCTACTTTTTCAGAGAAAAGGAGATGACTCCAACTTTTCCAAAGAAAAAGCAGACAGTTCAGAAGTTGCCCAATTTATGAATATAATATATAAAAATATATAAAACAACTAAAACTTTAATATCTTCAATTTTTAATAGAAAAATGAAAAAAAAATTCAAAGAAAAAAAAGAAAAGAGATCAATTTTCACAGTAAAAGTCGACAGAGAAGAAAAGAAAAATAAAGAGAAAAATGAAATAAGAATTTTCAAATACAAAATAGCCGGACATAACTTTGCAATAGTAAAATAAGTTCCAATAGAAAAGTATGCGGAGACAATTTTTCTCATAAAAACTTAAATCAAACCCAACCTTCCCAAGGAAAGTGTAGGTCGCGCACAAACCTTTTTTGAGAAATTGAATCGTCTAGCAAGCACAAAATTTCCAATATTGAAATAGATAGGAGACTATTTTTCTAATATAGAAACCAATATGAAACAACATTTTCAGTACAAAAGTAGACAGGAAGCTTTTTATAATAGGAAAATAATGGGGTTGAAGGCTTTCTTATAGACAGAATACAAATCTTCTTATAGAAAAGAAGATGTGAGACAACTTTAATAATAAAAGTTGACCGAAAATAGACTTTCTAACAGATAAATAGAAATAGATAAAGAGAAAAGTAAAGGAAATAATATTTCCACTTAAAACATTTCCAAAAGCAGAAGGCCACCAATATTTTAGAAAAAGAAAGATGGGAAAAACTTTTCAATAGCAAAGTAGAAGATAGTCGATTTCTCGATGGAAAAGTAGACGGGAGCCTAATTTCTATACAAAAATTAGAATTGAATAGACTTTTCTATAGAAGAGAATTGACTTTTCTTACAGAAAGATAAATAGAATAAGTAAGTGAGTAAATAGACTTAAACGTTTCCATAAAATAGCAGAAATCAGTCAGTTTTTCTGCAAAAAAGTAGTCCACTTTTCTATAGGAAATTAGGTGGCTGTCATCCTTTCTAAAGAAAAGTGGGTGGTATCAATTTTTCTATAGGAAAGTTACAGGTAGTCAAGTACTCCATAGCGAAGTAAAGGGTAAACAACTTTTCTATGTCCAAGTAAATGGGAGACAACAGTTTTGCTGAAAAGAGGACAAAAAAGTGGTGCACTTTTCTGTAGGAAATTAAGTGGCTGTCATCTTATCTATAGAAAAGTATCGAGTTTTCCATAGGAAAGTTGCTGGTAGTCGAGTATTCTATAGGGAGGTAAAGGATAACCAACTTTTATATGTATAAGAAAATAGGAAACAACTTTTTTGCTGAATAGAGGACAGTTAAAAACTATTCCATTGAAAAAAAAAAAAAAGTCGAAAGGCAATTATTCGAACAGAAAACTGAAAGGAATAAAATTTTATTTTTAAGATAGTAAACGAGACACAAATTATGTGTAAGAAAATTAGGGTTTTATCCCGTCTATTACAAACAAATGAATGGGAGACATCGTTTCTAATAAAAATGTAGGCTGGAATCCAAACTTCTAACAGAAAATTTGATGTACGTTATATTTTCAAATACAAAATTAGGAACAGAAAATTGTAAGTGAAAGCAGCGCAATTAAACATTTTCTTACACAAAATAAGGCGGAAATCAACTTCTCGTATGGAAAATTCACTTTTCTAATAGAAAAGGGGATGACACCCTCATTTCTAATAAACAAAATTGATAAGAGATATATTTTCAAACATAAAATTTATGGGAGAAGATTTTATACAAAAGTAAACTGTAGAAAAGTTTTCCTATAGGAAGTAAGAGATAAATGCATTTTTTTGATAGAAAATACACCTTTCCTAATACAAAGCAAACGCGAGACAATTTTTCTAAGAACAAAGTAAGAGAGAAAAATTCTTTAGGTGACAAATTTTTAGGGAATAACGCAGGATGCAAATTTACTCCCGGATAAGTAAACGGCAGGCAACTTCCTAATAGAAAAAGGGGTTCTAGCGAAATCTAGCAGATCGAATAAATAGCTGATATCAATCCAATAAATGAGTAAGTAGAAACGGATATCTTTAGAGAGAAATTGACGTAAGAAACCATTTCGTGTAGAAAACTTAACGTGGATCTACTTTTGATTTAGAAATGTTGACGTGAGGTAACCCCTCTTTTATAAATTTGGCTTGAAGCATTTTTTTAATGGACAAGTTGACGGTAGACAACTAATCATATTAAAAAGTGGACGGAAGGACACAATTTTGGTGACAGATAACTTTTCTTATATAAACGTTGGGTGTAGGAAACTATTCTTTTAGAAAAGTTAGCCATAGAATTCTTTTCTTATGGAAGCGTTGGCGATTATGACTGTATCACTTAAGACTTATTGAATTTTTCTTCGAGTGAAGATGATATCTTGAATCGATTACATATTTTTTACAGATCAAACACAGTATTTAACTGGGGGCTGGCACGAAATGTATCAATAAGCAATAATAAAGAAATCTCAACAACAAAAACGCATCCGCCAAAATAACGCAGAGTGTGAAATAAAGCGTCACAATCTTCGCCAAATCCAAAATTATCGCGCTCACTATGAACATTATGATAACAACAACAGAACTTTTATGGCTTCTCTGGCTGCTTTTGACAGCCTTGGCTTTCCGAAGGCAAAAAAAAAAGGAGCAGAATTTATAGCTCAAACGTGTAAGATTTATTTGAAGTTATCTGCAACATTTTTGTTGCTTTACTTTACTACTGATTTCTTTAGTATGTAGGAATTATTTTTATTGATCGATTTCATTCACTGTTACTCGGAGTATTTGCTTAATGGCGAAACGCGTTGTTATTTTAGATATTCATGTTGCAGGGAGAAATAATCTGGTCGTCTGGATGGTACTCGTGTTGTAATGGCTGGAGACCATCAAAATTCAATTTGTTGTATTGAGATATTGAGAATCTCTTGAGGGTTATATTGAACAAATCAATATTTATGAGATTGTGAGCAATAATGTTAAGAAGTACATATGGAAAACAAATTGAAATTGAGTGCAATCCTACAAGTTGAAATAAACAATTTCAAACTGAAGTTGTTGAAGTAAAACTGCAGTGAAATTTGGGGATTTCCAGGGCACGAACAAAAAACATTCTATTTCGTTTCTCCCATCTTCAATTCAAATGAAATCGTATAAAAAATCACTTAATTAAAATAATAAACAAAAATCTCCTTCAATTCACTTCAAGCTTTAACTGCCACACACCTTGAAATCATCTAAATCTTAAACGAAATACGATACGGGGATAATAAATAATTGAACTCATCGCAACAGGAATATTATGATGCGTTGAATTTCTTGCTGTCACGATTTTTAACTCGTAGACTGGACGAGGCACAGAACCACAGTGGCCTGTATTGTTTAAGCCACGTTTGCTGGAACTTGAACAACTGTCATTGCCATAGTCTATTGACTTTAAACTAAAGGTGGCGAAGATTTTCTGACTTTTCGATGTTTTTGGGTACCTTAGGAAAACACAAGTATTATAATGGAAAAAGAAGGAGAGGAATTAAAGGGTGTTGTCTCGAGGAAGGTGGGGAACTGGAAATACAAAACAAATAAAAATGAAAAGGTATTATCAAAGAAAGTAATTTCCAAAGAAGCAGAGTACATTAAAATCACATCGTTAAGGGGTCGTCTAACCACTTAAGAACTGTAACCAACTGAGTTGTCATATGCGGCGTCCCAATAAATGAACTGCCAGTAAGAAATGATAACTGTAAATATTTGCTAGTGTTAATTCAATACGATAAATTGCTTCCTTCAGCGAATAAAGCATAGAAGTGCTCGGATATTCAAATTATAGAAGCCTCTTTTGAATTGAGATATAAAACGTAAAACTTGGATTTCTTAATCGAATATTTTTGGGAACACAACAAGAAGAGTAACCTCAATACTAATTCTTGGCTTGCTACATATAAAGAATTATAGATTCCTTGACTCATAGCTATATGGATTCATAGATTCATTGATTCATGGCTTCGTAGATTCATAGATTCATAGATTCATGGATTCATAGATTCATAGATTCATAGATTCACAGATTCATAGATTCATAGATTCATAAATTCATAGATTCATAGATTCATAGAGTCACAGATTCATAGATTCATAGATTCATAGATTCATAGATTCATAGATTTATAGATTCATGGATCCATAGATTCATAGATTCATAGATTCATAGCTTCGTAGATTCATAGGTTCATGGATTCATAGATTCATAGATTCACAAATTCATAGATTCATAGAGTAACAGATTCATAGATTCATAGATTCGTAGATTCGTAGCTTCGTAGATTCATAGATTCATGGATTCATAGATTCACAGATTCATAGATTCATAGATTCATAGGTTCATAGATTCATAGATTCATAGATTCATAGATTCATAGATTCATAG
>JAHXMU010000136.1:7719550-7766226 GCA_019455685.1 Philornis downsi | reverse complement strand
TAGATTCATAGATTCATAGATTCATAGATTCATAGATTCATAGGTTCATAGATTCATAGATTCATAGACTCATAGATTCATAGATTCATAGATTCATTGATTCATTGATTAATTTTTTCTTGATTGAGTCCCATTCATCCATTCCTTGATTCAAAGTAGTCTTTCCAATTTGTTGTCCCATTTTATGCTGCCCTTAGTGCGTTTCTTTCCTTCTCTTCGGTAGTGCCATCGAGGGGTTCGCATCCAATGGCGGGTTGCCCATGAGATGATACTTTGATATTTTGTTTCCCATTCTCCTTCAGTTTCAAGTACCAACCGCTGACCAGACAGACGAACCACTGTGGGCTTGGGAGAATTTGGTTAATATTTTCTCATTTGTTGCATGAACAAACGTTCATTTTTCTATAGACGTTTAGACCCCAAAAACGGTAGTCGCGATCCCAATCTTTGTCGAAAACCTAAAAACAAAAAGTGCAGCTAAATATACGATGAGATTTAAACCACTAGCGTAAGTGTTGTGTTTGGTATGTCTCGATGGTGGGGTGCTCTCCTCTGACTTTGTGGCCTTATCGCTTTTTGGTTGGCCACTCAGCTGTGCACACGTATCCACTTCGTCATTTTAGTTAAGTAGAATATTTATGGCTTGGATTTGTGTCTTGCGCCTTGTGATGGGGGCTTTTTAGATTTTGCTTATCATCGTTTTGACATCTCAAGTATCTAATTTGCATATGGGTTGATAATTGTTTTTGCCTGTTGTCTCTGGCTCTTCACTCCACTCCAATTCTTTGCTTCATATTTCTTCTTAATATTAATGTTCAAAATATTGATTTAGAAAGAGTTGTGTGTTGTTGGGGTCTGCTGTATTAAATTTTTGTTGATTTTGTGCGGTTGTTGTTGTTATTGTAAGGAAAACGATGTCTTGAACTTGAAGATGATCTTGCATAAGTTGTTGTGGTTATTGGATTTCATTGGGTTGTTGGTGGTTGCTGTGGAGCCAAAAGATTGTGGGAATATTTTCCAAGATGCAGATGATGGTAAGCATTTTTTGATCATAATCAAAGAGCTTGACCGAAGACTGGGTTATTAGATGTTATAATTTACGACGGAAAGTTAATTGTTTTGTTGGCAAATAAATTCTTCGAAATTATGTGAATTTAACATTGGTGAAGTCAATTTTGTTGACTTTTCTCTAAAATTTCCTAACTGTCAAGGATATTCAGTGTCATCCAAAATAAATCATATTTCTTACCACCAACTCGATTATCAGTCTCATTTATTAATTATTTATTAAAGATGAATTATTTTTAATGAAATCTACAAATCAAATTTGTGAGTGGTTAAAAATCAATGTCGCATATTTCATGAAGATTTTTGCAGAACCCTGCAGACACTTGGAAATCTGAAGAAGTTGAATTAGACTAATTGACGATTGATTTCGCAGTCATACTCTTGTTATTTGTCTGCATGTGTAAAACTAATTCATACTTCAAAACTTCATGTGGCTCAAAAGTAGCAAAAATCCCGATATCTCAAGTTTTAACCTTCATAGTTAAAGTTATCAACTGTTAAAAAAATATGAAAGCGCGCTGGCAACGAGAAACTTTCGATTACGTGCCGTAAGATATCTAAAGGAATTCATAACATGTTTTTATCTCTGCAGACAATCAAAACAATAAATTGTCGTATTATATGCAAAATGATAAAATACGAGTTTCATACAGAACTAAGTCAAAATAAATAAAAAATATATTGGATGAGGTTTATAGCCAATATTCAGTAAAATTTATGACCGAAGAAAACTGGTGCATGAATTTAAGTGTGGTCGTACATTTGTTTAAAGCTTTTTCCATTACTTTGAGGTGATGACATCATTTTCGTCTCCCTTTTTTCTATTTTACACACTGAAGGCACGAATAAAGCAAAATTCACTTCTCATCTCTTTCCTTGTCTATCATTCTAAATTTGACAGTGTGGTGCGGGAGGTGGTATTAATTTTTCCCCCTTTTAACCCAATTTTTTAATGAATGTTTCTGTAATATGTGGGAATATTCCAATTTCTTCTTTTCGCGCTCTTTGAGAGAAATTAATGTGCGCCTTAATTTTAGCTTTAGCCATTTGTTTTAGTGAATTGTATCGCTTTTGTCCTCTTTCTTTCCTATGTTAATCATTTAATGTAGAATTCTTGTGAAGCGGCTAAGCACCCTCTAGCATCATCTATCAACCCATAAGTTCCTGCAAAAGGTATTAATTTCTTGCCCATTTTTCCGCTTTTCGCTCATTCATTCCCCGTAGAGTGAATGAACACCCGAATTGTCGGTTCTTTAATTTCAACCTGTAGCTCTTGATGATGATTGGTTAATCAATCAGTCAGTCGATAACGCCATCATTTTACATATAAACATGTCAGTTCAACTGCCAGAAATTTCAGCGTTTTTTTTTTCTTTTCTGTTTAAATATTCTGTGGCAAGATGCTGACAATTTCAGTAATGTCTCTTTCATCTTCGTCACCATTTTGCCATACTTTACTGTTGTCAATGTCACTGTTAATTTCTTCATTAAAATATGTTGTATTTGAAATTTATATAAGATTTAAATCTTAAATCATATAATGCTTCTTCATGGCTTTGGTATTCGTTATACCCATTCGTACTTTCTTCTATCAATTCCCCCATGAAAATCTTCTCCGTTTGTATGTCATTCTTGGACGCAATGCAGACTTTTCAAATTAAACACATCTAATCGTTTCTCATTACTCTGCTGCGTTCTATTATTTACAACCTTTAGCTGCCTTCCATGCAGGTGGCTGACTCCTAGACGCACACGCTGACTTGATGATGTGTTTTTTTTCTGGTTGATATGGAGAGGATATTATTGAATCTTTAGCACCATAACCACAAAATCCTATTTTCAGTTTTGTGATACTTGAAACGTCACAATAAAATAAAATTAATTAACCTTACCTATGAACGAACGTTCATACATTTCCAATGAGCCACCAACCAGCACATTACAATTACGAGCGTAAATGACAGACAGCCATGAGGAGCACCAAGGGATAGACGGTCAGACAGACACACAGCTACACTTATGCACTTGCTCCCAAATGAAATACACACACACACACACATACATTTATATCCTAGCGAGTCCTTGTCACTGGCATTAAATCAATTAGTCTCACGTACTTTTGACTGTTACTTCACTCGTCAAGGTTTCACTTTTTTTCTGTGCATGTTCGTCGTCCTCTATGCTCTCTTTTTGGTGTACACGCATTCTTCGTTCACGGATTCCTTGCCTTACTTTGCGGCAAATATTATTGGGGAAAAGAAAAACCGAATTGTTTCACGATTTGCTATGGTTGCTTAAAGATTTTCTATACTTATATGTTTAAGTATGTGTTGGTGCGGCCCCGTTTGGTATGACAGCCAAAGGAAGTTAAAGTTTCTTCATCTGTGAAAATCCTAACGATTTATCCGTTTCACAGGAAATCTTAGTAGATTTCATGCTATTGCTGGGTGTTTTTCGGTATAGGAAAGGAAAGGGTACTGCCATGATAGATGATGGAAATTTAGGAAAAGGAAACAAAAATTGAGAATCTCAGTGATTTGTACACTGTACACCGCCTGTGTGGCAGGGCTTATTGGGTTAAAGCAGCTGAGACCTCAAAATAACTGTCTGTTTTCTGTTTTTCAGTCTAATCATCTGTCAGCCCGTTCAATTATTTTTGTGAAAACTCTGCCGGTCTCAAATATATAACAATTCCATAAAAGTAATCATATTGGATTAGCTTAATATCGGTCCATGTTATACTATACTCCAAGAGATTTTGTTTTCATTCAGGAAAATACAATTATCGGGTTGTTCGATAAGTTTGTTTGATTTTTAAAATAAAAATGTATTTACAAATTTATATACAAAAAACAATTATTTTAACCGATTACATAACCCCTCCCCTTTTGAACAACTTTTTCCTACCTCTCTGAGAGCTTTTTAAATCCCCTCTCATAAAACTCGCGTGGTTTTCGAATTTCCATTTGCTCGTCGTTATGGAAATGAAATCCTTCAAGTGGTTGCTCAGACTCAGACGAAATAGGTGATAGATGGGTGGAGCGATGCCTGGGGAGTCCGGTGGGTGAGGTAAAACTTCCCACCCAAGCTCTGACAGTTTCTGGCGGGTCGGCGAAGCAGAGTGAGACCGGGAGTTGTCATGACGGAAGATGACGTGTCCGCGATTGATGCCCCTCGGCTGTTTTTCTTCCAATACAGCCTTCAGTTTATCTAACTGTGCGTTATAGTAGACCGCATTAATCATTTCATTTGTTGGGGGAAGCTCAAAAAAGACTACTTCTTTGACATCTCACCAAATCGACAGCCTTCTTGGTGTGATGGCTCGCTTTAGAGGTGAATTGAGGGGGTTCATTTGGTTTCCCCCTTGATCTTTTCCGCCTTACATTGTTGCAGTTGTTCAGAAATGGTGTCTTGTTATTTCTATCCTTAACTTATGCAATTCAGGCGGCTGGTCTCGGTGAGAGAGTGAGGTACCCATACATCGAGGTTGCTTACAAATCCGAGCTCTTTTATGAACCCATGAACGGTTGAGACGGATTTTTTGACTATTTCAACTATGTCCCTAACTATTGCACGAGGATTAACAATAATTAAATCTTTCACCTCCTCGAAAACAATTTCTTTTGGGCGTCCTGATCTGTAAGCGTCCGTAACGAAGAAGTCGCCCGTAGAAAATCTTTTAAACCATTCCTGGCAAGTTCTTTCATTTGGTCTGTTTTCTTCATAAACAGACTTTAGTTTTCGGCAGACAGGTGCTGAAGCTGTTTTTCCTTTTCGAAAATGCCTAAAATGCTCTTTTTCGCTAATTTTTTCCACTTTTTAAAACTTTTTTTGTAAAACGATATAACCACTCCCTACTAGAATGAAAACACAAATAAATAATAGTAAACAGCTTAAAGAAGGGGTGGGAAAAAGTGTTTGAAGGAACTCTACGTCATGGAAAGTGACGTATGGTGAACTAACGAATTGACCGAATGAACTTTTCGAACAATCCGATAATTTATACAGTTGGAAAAAAATTAGATTGGATTTTTTTTAGTTTAACATAAAATGTGATGTTAATATAGAAGAAATGAGCTCAAACAATGTAATTCAGTAGCTTTTTAAGGAAATCAAGTACAAAATTTGACGCAATGAAGTACTCGATTCAATGAAATTCATTTATAATATGTGCCTTTAAAAACACACAAATAATTCAAATATATATTCGACATGAAATTTTGAATTGTTCAAGACTATGGCCCACTTTTAATTCATTATGTGTGTCAAACCTGGAGTCCTTGAATTTTTCATGTAGACTTTGTCTTCATGTAATTTGAATATAAATCAACAATTCATTTCACCAGAAAATTCTCCAATGGTTTCCAATGTCCACAAATTGTGCTCTGAAGTTAGTAATTCCAGTATAAATAGAATAGAAAAATTTCAATGAAAACTATGGTTTGCCAAAGTGGCAAATCCAAGCTTAGCGACACATCTTTATGACGATCATGTGAAAATATAGACCGATATGATTGGTTTTCAGTGAGGATAATCCCTGATCTAATCTCGGCATATTTGCTAAAAATAATTGAATTTCAATTAAAAGGGCTAAATCAAAACATGGATCTTTAATGTGCTGCAACTAAACAAAAGTATAAACGTAAAGCCGATTGATTATAACACAAACGTTACTACGTGTGACTATCATCCCTATAACTATAGATTGGAGTCCTGATAAAGCCACTTAAACTTCTTTCAGAGTTTATCTCTTCGATGTGCTGGCAAATGCGAGTAGACGAGCAATCGATGAGAGTAATAAACAACATCTCCAACTGAAGTTCAGAAAAGTCATTAAATAGTAGATCTATTTCAGTGAACCTGAAAACCGAATGCGAATGTAAGGAGCTCTTCCACAATAAAGATGTTGGATTAAAGGGAAATTTTGATGTATGTGGCCTGGCGTTGTCCTGATGAAAGACAATTCCATTCCTATTGATAAGAGCTGGCCTCTACTGGACGGATGCTTCCTTCAGATGGTCTAATTCCTGACAGTACAGGTCCGAACTAAAAGTTTCGCCGTAGGGGAGCAGCTCATGGCAATTCTACCAAACACACTGCTAAGACTTCCTGTCCATCACCATATGTTTTTACATGGGTCGATTTTATTGCGATTCAGCAGCAATTCGAAGATGAAAATTCGGCCTATGAGGTTTTTTTTGCGTTAACTCGTGTGGCACTTAGGTATCGAGCTTTTCTTGTGTCCCATCCTTTTTTTTAGATGGTTCTGAACGTGTTTTTTTGTTCAATGTTTAGTTTCAAGGCATTCGAAACAGTTATTACATGATGGTTGGACTCGACAATTTCCATAATGCAATCGACATTTTCCGCAATTGGCCCTCCAGAGGTTGATACATCTTTGACATCAGAATAACCGGAACGGAATGGAAATTTGACTGTAGTTTGATATTACAGTATCAGAACCAGAAGCACTAATCCAACTTTCAACTGCCTGTTTTGCGTTTTTGCTTTTGTTGAAGAAAAACTGTAAAATGTGGTGTATTTTCTCTTTCTTGTTGTCCATTTTGGTGCGCTCTCAAACAACTCTGAGTCAAGCAATCACAAAATTGTCTGAGTAGCTTTTTGAGTATAAAATCTTTTCTCCCTAATGCCACCTATCGTAACAAAATTGCGCTTATAGACGGCGAGGTACAATTAATGAAAGCTTTTTATTGGAAAAACAATGGATTTGTTTTTACTACATACGATATGTATAAAACAATACAATTTTAATAGTATTGAAGACAAACTACATAAATAAAAACGACAACTAAAACCGTCATACGCCCTGCAAACGTTTTCTTTTCTGCCTGGTTTTTTTTTTTTTTTTTTCTAGTTAGTCAGCGCAAGGTGCCCTCCTTTGTCGTCGTCGCCGTTTACATCGACCTCGTGCCGCAGTCATCTGCCACAGCGTGTGGCGCGATACAAAGGCATGTGTATGAACTTTAGTAGTGACAGCCAGCATTACAGTTAGGTTGACAGTTGTAGTGTCGTAGTTGTAGCTAAAAATTCGTTTGTCAAAAAACCAGGATGTGTGCGAGCTAGCGAGTGAGTGTCTTTGAGTCACGTATGTGCATTTATCAAAATCATTTACTACTCATTGTTTTGCTTTTGCAATTCACTTCATGAGTTTCTTGCGAATGCGAAGGAAAATGTCTGTTGTTGCACGTTAAGGATGTGGATTGAAGGCACGCTCTCGCTCGTTGAATGCCACACACCGAGTTGTAATTTAGGTAAAAGCAGTCATCAGACACACACAGCTATAAGGCTTGGAAGGAAACCGTAAGCAGCTAAGAAATGAAATCAACTTTGACACAAACATACACTCTCAGGGACACATACAAACAACGAAAATAAAATACATTATCCTTAAATATCCTTGTTTGCTGTCGTACGTGCGTGAGCCTGTGCAACATCACAGCCAACATCCACAACGTAAATAGTCAACAAATTGCATCAATTAGTGATAATTATAAGCGTTAGAAATGAAAATGACAAAACAGACACCCATACACACAGGCATACACACATACACACACAAACAGCCACACACACAATAACATTCTTCATCCGTAGTTATAAATGATTCAAAATGAAAAATAATGATTTGCGATATCGTAATTAATGACAACAACGGCAACAACAACAACAATCAGAACAGCGACAACTAAGATGATGAAAGTGATAGGAATGAAGACATCACAAATTAGAAATGCCGATATGACAGGCAAACAAGGTCACAGATGATGATGCTGGTGATGATACCATAAACCTTTTCAATCCTTTTAATGTCAGCCGAAAGTATTAAGTAAATATCTTTCAACAATCTATGTATAATGATTGAAACATTATCATAATGAATGTTTATATAATATGTACTAGTAAAACAATTGCTATCATCAGGTGAACTGACTGTTTATTTGACTTATTCATAACAGCAATTAATGAAATATACATAATAAAAGAAAAGTTTCATAGCCACAATTTTACAGCAAAAGACAAATACAACCCTTAATAAGGTATAGTGAAAATAAATCCATTATTTGTCCTATAGATGGCTAGTAATCTGTACATTGCATCGTATAAGAGCGGTCAGGTTACACTAAAAGGCGCTATAATGATAAGATTTCATACTCAGCCAGTTTTGTGATAGCTTGAACCAGTAAAGAGAATACATAATATATTTTAATTTTTTTTCTTCGATAAAGGTGAAAACGTAAGTCAGGCGTCTGGAAATGAATAAGATTTATAGTTCTTATGCTACTATGATAGCCAATCAAGCGAAATTTTGATTTCGTCGATTCCGTTCCTATTCCTGTAATTTTGATGGAAGGCCCATTGTCGAAAATGCCAATTGAATAATGGAAATGGTGAAGTTCGACTGTCAGTTAACCACTGTTTCAATTGACCAGAGGCTAAGCAGCAAACAAAAGAATAACTTACAATCACTAAGATATGGCTCACATTCGGATAAGGTTGATCCACGTTGTCTTATACCGCTTGACAGGCGGACAGGCAAGATTGTCTCAATCTTGGATTTTTTTCTTCAAACGACTCAATTCATTGTAATCATAATCGAACAAATAAACAAAATTAATGCAAATAAAAAAATATTCAATCAATCCTGAACTTACTTGTTGGTTGCCCGATTAGTAACGCTCTTTTTGACCTTAGTTCTGAACCCTTGGGGAACACTTAGGTCTAGGTGGAAGACAAAGACGATGGAACTGGAATGTAGATGAACTCTTTGAGACACCTCCTTCATAAAATCGCAAAAGATAGAAAGATAAAATTGAAACAAACCCCAAATAAATAAAAGGAAAGGAAATAATTTTTATCCATAATTTCGAATGACACAGAAAAAAAGGTTGCGACTGGGCATCAACTAAATAAATTGACAAATGTTTCATAAAATATATTAGTATAAAACACAAAAGCCCATCATAGAAGATTTTAAGAGGGTTGTATAGAAACTAATGTAATGAACGAAGAAACAATTTTTTGTTAATAAATCCTTTAGGTAACTACACGCTTCACATGGAATTAAGTTAGACAGCCATTAGATACCTTCATAAAAATTTGAAAATTTTTAGCATTTAGAAAGAAATCTTTGATAAATGTTAAGACCAATGAGAAATTATAGAAAGGCTATTATGCATATTCGATGAGAAAAATAAAATATTATTTCGCCGAATTCAGACGCGAATTTCATGATATTTTCCTAGATTACGCGAAAGGGATCGCTAAGTTTAAAATGCAGGCTAATACTTATGCTTATGAACATAATGAAATTGGGCATAATGGGCACTAAAAGCGGGGGAATCGGATATTTGCTACTCATTACAAGATGTGTTCAAAAATAATTTCTCTTTTAGCTCCTTCAAAGTAGTCCCCCTCCTTCAAAGTAGTCCCCCTCAGATACAATACACTTGTGCGTTTTCTTTTTCAATCCTCGCAGCATTTCTGATATGCACTTTTTGTATTTTCTTGAGCTCTCTCAGCGATTCGGTTTCCATCTCCTCAATCGTCGCAAAAAGCCATCATTTTAATGGGTCTCTTCAAATTTGGGAACAAGAAAAAGTCGCAGGGGACCGAATCTTGTGGCTGAGGCATGACAACTGTGTTGTTGTTGGCCAAACCATCTTTCACAAGCAAAGATAAGTGAGCAGGTGAATTATCATGATGCAAAAGCCATGAATTTTTCCACGCAAACGACGCATAATTTCAATCTAATACTCCTTATTTACTGTACGACCTTGTGTTAAGAACTTCTGATACTCTACGCCACGGTAATCGAAGAAAACAGTGAGCAAAACCTTGACATTTGATCGAACTTGGCGTATTTTTTTTTTTTTTTTTTTGCCTTTTCTCTACTGGACTCTTCCATTGGGTCGATTGGGCTTTGGGTTTGATGTCATAACTAAACTCGTACACCCATGATTCGTCACCAGTTATGACCCTTTTAAGCAAATCTGGATCATCGTTCATGCGATGTTGTTTTTGTTCAAAGTTCAGCAGTTTTGGAACGAACTTCGCTGCCCCACACTTCCTGCCCAAAATTTCCGAAAAGATTGCATGGCGTGAGCCAACCGATATGCCGACATCCTCAGCAACTTCTCTAATTGTGATTCGCCGATTCTCCATAACAATTTTCTTCACTTTCCACACAACGAGCGTCGTCATTCATATCTTCTCGACCTTCTGTGAAAAGCTTGCACCACTTGTAAATTTTTTTTTTTTTTTGACTCAGAGTACTCTCACCGTATGTCACTGTCAACATTTCAAGTGTTAAGTGAGCACTTAATTCCAGTTTTTAACACAAAATTTGATCCAACTTCTCTGATCAATTTTTTTTTCGATAGCAGAAAATCGCCGAACACGCAAAATACCTGTCTTATTTATGGCTCTCACAAGCAAACTAAACATGCTATATGGATAAAACCGTCAACATATCTTCGAGACGAATGTATAATCGAAAGTCGAATGTACGTCACCCGTTAAATTTAAAAATTCACCTTATTTATTGAACACACCTCGTATACGGCTCTCAGGCAAAAAAGGTATAATCCTCAATATATGAGCCATTTTGTAAAATTTTACCATACAATTGACTTTTGTACGGTTCATAATGAGTGCCAGTTTTGATATGCACACGCATGCGCACCAAGCATTCATTCATTTGTTGCTTTAATACTCCATATGCCCTCTCGCTTGCCTCATTGGCATTCAAATCACATCCGAATGTTACGGACGGACTTTAATGTTGAAAACTTTGAGGGCCTTGTATTGGCCACATTTATAGCGGATTAAGGATTCTTGTGCGTCCGCCAATGACGGTTTTACTTTACGCTTTTTGAATATTTAACAAAGAAAGCATTTTCTTATCAACTCCTCATAATCGGCATACTGAAGAAGAATCACAAAGTCATAAAAGGAATGGGTAAATATTTAAGTGCTGCAGATCGATACGAACTCCATATTACTCTACCCCAATGGAGACTTAATGTGACTACTACAACACTTTCATGGGTGAGCACAATATTGTGTTTCTATTGTATATTATATTGTACATTAGTAGCACTTTTGCACTTTAGAACTTACACGGTGGCGCAGAGACGTTTAATACACGTGTCTATTGTTCGCATGATCGCAGGTTTAACCCCACATACAGCCACATACAAGTATTAATACACGAACGTCGGTCACCTCGATGTGCCTACTTGAAGAGTCGAGCAATCGACAGGTCTTGTATGGGTGATTTTTTAAGATTTAAGTTTTTCAGGTTGGCAGCACTGGTTGGTAGTGGCGTCCAAAAGTCACCTGTCAAAGTGAAAAGTGTACAATATACTCTGCCACTTCATCATGCAAAGACTAACAAACGAGCAACAATTGCAAATCGTTGAAATTTATTATCAAAATTCGTGCTCTGTGACAAACGTGCATCGTCTGATAGGATCATTTTATGGTTGTCATAATCGACCTGCTGAATCAACAATTCGTGCTGTTATCTCCAAATTTCGCACCAAATTCACTTTGTTAGACATAAAACCATCGACTCGCATGCGTAGAGTGCGTACCGAAGAAAATATTGCAGCCGTAGCGACCAGCGTTAATGACGATCGTGAAATGTCAATTCGTCGCCGTTCTCAGCGATTGGGCATGTGCTACTCAATCACAAAGAAAATTTTACACGTCGATTTTTGAAAGCGGTAGTTTGAAAGCCTATAAAATTCAAATCACGTAAGAATTGAATCCGAATGACATACTGCAACCTCCAATTTATGGTGAATGGGCCCTACAAAAGCTCAATGAAAATTCGCTGTTTTAACGAAAAATTGTGTTCAGCGATGAGTCTCATTTCTTGCTAAACGGATACGTAAACAAGCAAAACAGTCGCATCTGGAGTGATGAACAGCCACATGCCATACATGAATTACCGAAAAAACGGCAGTCTGATGTGGCTTATGGTCCATTTTTCTCCAAAGGCGACTGGGGAAGAAACGTTACCGTCAATGGCGAACGATATCGTGCCATGATAGGCGATTTTTTTTTTGCCCAAATTGGTTGAGTTGAACTTGGTTAACATGTGGTTTCATCAGAACGGTGCAACATGCCACACTGGTCGTGAAACAATGGATATGTTGAGGGATGAGTTTAGTGAGCGGCCTATCTCTCGATTTGGCCCTGTGAGTTGGCTCCCAAGATCTTGCAATTTAACGCTTCTTGATTATTTCTTGTGGTGTAATGTCAAGTCATTAGTCTATGTGGACAAGCCAAACATTATTAAAGCCTTAAATGATAACATAACACGCGTTATTTGTGGGATTGTTGTACCTATATATGATGCAAATTTGAGTGTTTTATTCGATTTTTTAAAAAACTAGGATTTAAAAATCACCCTGTATTTTTCGATGTCCATCGTCCCAGATACTTGACTATGTCGAAAAAATTTAAATACAATTTTCATCCCAATGTCAATTGTTTCTGTATCAAGGGAAGAGCTTCCAATTTGTGTAAAGAGCGATAAATTTAGTATGGCAATAATATATGGTTACAAAACTTCTACAATTTTCATCCAAATGTGAATTGTTTCTGTATCAAGAGGAGTGCTTCCAATTCGTATAAGAAGCTATGATTCTAATATGGTCTAAATTGAAGCTCCATCTTGGCATTACTTTAACTTTAAGTGTATGTTATTTCATCCATACTGGTTCAAGTTTATGAAAAAAAACACAATTCTAACTATTTTTTAGTAACTTTCTATCTTTCTTCGAAAATAAATAAAAAGGATAATTAAAAAAAAATAAATAAATAAACTAAAGTAAAGTAAGCGCATTCAAATCAAACTTAAAATTATTATTTCAAATTTTTCTCCGAAATCATATTTGAAGAAAGTATTTGGTTTTCCTTTTATGACGCCGCGATATCAAAGTCAAGAAATTTTGACTCTGTAAATCGATGCCGGGAAATGTACTTTTGAGGGTGAGGGAAATAAAAGAGTTTCGATTCGATTTCAAAAACTTACAGAGTTTTATTGAATATTCTCAGTAGTGGCAGTAGTGGTGGAAAAAAGAGGACGAGGCCAAGTTGTTGCATTCACGAAGACTACCGTGTTTTTTTCAGAAAAAATGACAGTTTAGCTTCGAAATTACTATTTAAAATAGTTGCCAGTTAGTTAGGTGATTTAACTGTTATACACTTGTGCAAGTAATAGCTACCAAATATATAAAATTCAATAAATTCATTTCCGTTATACAAATTTGAATTAGAAATTCATTTGCTTAAAAATATGAAAAGATGTAAAACGAAATATACATATTAATTCAATAAATAACGACAAATGCGTTAAACAATATTCATATTACAGTTTTTGTTTTGTACTTAAAAAATGATAAAGCAATGCATTACTTCATCTCCTATCGCTATTGGACTATGTGGACTGCGAGTAGCGTGTCTTGTGAAAATCCCAGTATCTTTGGAAACTTCATAATTAAATGTTTTCCAACAAACCTCACAAAAGCTGTCAAAACATACGTAAAGTCATAAGCCGCAGTGTGGCACCACCATTTAGGTTCATAAAAAATTCATGTTCATGTGTGGCAGCTCTGCTTAAGTGCCATTTGTGGTGTTTGAGTCGGACCACTATTGGGATTACTGTGTGGTTTGTTCGTTTGCCAACTTCATCAGTTTTGACGCTGGCATGATCACGTATAATTTGATCAATGAAAATCACGGTTTGGCGCTTGATTGAGGCTAATGGTGATAATCAACAATTAAATATGCATAGTCGTGTTTTCCCACTTCATAAACGTGAATAAATATTTTTCCAAGCGCGCAAACTATTGATTATGATCGTACAAGCGGGTGGAAAATGCAATAAGAGAAGAACGTATCTAAGAAAATACAAACATAGTAAACGAAAGTAGAACTTAGGGAAGTGGAGGTGGTAAAAATGTCTCCTCTAGCTGAATCATGTATAGGAGTTTAGATTTCTTGCAGAATTATCTGAAATCATTTCCTTTACGATTTTCATCTATTTAAAGTTATGCCAAAGTTAAGTTTTCTATCCTAACATTGTTTGTAGGGAACAGGTAGGTAACTATAACTGCTATGACTTCTCATAACTCATAAAACGTTTCACACATTTTGTGCCACAAATATTGAAGACAGCAGCAACAGCATCATCTGCTGCTTTTACTTCACACGTACATGCATCATGTGGATGCCACAAAACAATAGACACGTTCGTCGTTAGAAAATTTGCAAATTAAATTTTTCCACTTAATAATTCCATGTACAAATGTCAAACTTTCTTTTATAGAGAAAAAAGAGAAATGAAGAGGAGCAACAACAGCTACAGAAGATTCATAAACATTCCTGCTATAGAGTTTTGATAAATCGACTGTGGCAGCCTAGCTTGCAGTATTCGTTTGCCGGTTATTGGCAAGCCAGGTGCAACATGATCACCTTAGACCATCGAATTTGACACAATGCCACAAAACGTTGCATTGTGAAATGTTGCAAAGCGCCAAATATATATTGGCAATAATAGTTGCTGGCACATATTCACACAGTATACGAGTATAGAAGAATACGCGATGAAATAAGGATGATACTTTGCCAGTGATGGGTAAAAGTCAAATCATGATCATAATAATGATGATCTTGATGATGGCCATGAAGAGGATGGGATGGATGTAACAGTTGGATACTTCAAACATGTAAAGGAGGTCATAAACATGACGGGAAGAATTTGAACACAGTTTTTTTTCCAACACAACAAAATTGAGCCTGGTTACAACGTTTAATTAAAATTATAGTTATAAACAGAAAAACAAAATAAAAATATTCTTCTAAATATAAAGCAAAAGGATTAAAATCGCAACGTGAAAACAGAAAAAATATTTTACAACTTCAAAACGTAATCCAAAAAGTATAAAATCTTGGACCAACATCATGAAAAATATCAAAAAAAAACTTTTAAAATTTCTCAAAAATTTACCTAATAACATTGAATTATATGATCCTCCAGAAGGGGTGCTCAAGCTTTCACTAAAATAAAAAAAAGACAACTCCTCTTTCATCTCATGAAAGCGAGAACTTCTCACATTCAGTGAGCTTACAAGCATGCAATTTTTGGACTCACTTAACGAGATCTACACTCTAACGACGATTCCGAACGTCACAGTTTTGAAAGCATTCATAAGACTTGTCGATTACTCACTGACCGCCACTCAAATGATGATAAGTGGCTGTGTGCAGGGTTGAACCTGCGACCATGCGAACGATAATCGCGCCGCCGTCTTGTGCAATAATCACCCAATACAAAGAGAGCATCCAAGAAAGAGAACAATAACCAAATCATGCAATATAGAAGTGGCTCATGTTTGCAACAGAAACAATTAATTCAACATAGGTCATCATAATTCAACATAGGTCTGGTTCATATCCGGCTCGAAAGACCATGTTTAAAATCCTGTCATCTTAGGACGATAGAAATGCCTTTGGCATTCAGGAAATACTTTTCACTACAATATGAGGATTGTGGTTACGAGAAAAAAAGTCAAGGAAATTTGACTTGTATTTATAAACGGGTTTTATTTACTTATTTATTTATTAATCCAACAACAACTTAAATCTAAAAAATTGATAACTATGCACAGTTTTTGAGTTTTATTCAAAGATATTGCAACAACTAAATCTTGTTATTACATAAAAGTGAATTAATTGAATGGAGTTATAATCGATTTGGAAGGTTAAAAGGTTAAAAACCTTCATTTGAAAAACAAAAGTAAATAGCAAAGCCAATGATTAAAAGAAAATTATTGTTCATAAATAAACATAAATAAACACAAATTTTCAATTTGATAACTTTTCTTTATTAAGTTATTTATAAATCGTTACATTCTCTGATTACGGGAAAAATTAAGAGAAAAAGAGAATCTTATTAAAATAGTTATCATTTTATCTTTTAAAATAATCCTTAAAAAGTTCGTATCCTGTTTCCTCATGTAGCACAGAAGTGAGGTACTTCCAATGTTTGTTGAAAATCATTTTAAGTGGCTTTGTGCCGCGTTGCGTCATATAGGTGAAGCGAAAGACATTATAGGCCTTACAGCTTAACTTGTAAATACGATTTTTATTTTTATTGATCGTCTGCTTAAAAATGACTATAATGCCCTGAACGAAAGCAGTGCCTCTCGCAAGATAATTGAATATGTTTCTGTAAGGAGAGTTTTTTTTATCTAAAATTACCCCAAGATGCTGTTGCCTTCAAAGTATACTGGTCTAATCGGGATTCTTTTCGGAGATTTGTTGAAAGGGAAAATTATGCTTTAGACTTTGTGAACGTTGATCTTAATTTTCTATTTTTTTAAAGTATTTGTCTGCACAGTAAGCAATATCAATTTATTTAGGGTGTTTGAAATCTGAAGTGTAGATCGAGTACAAAATTGGTGATAAAATTGATCCTTGAGGTAGTCATGTCGGAATACTTTTGAATGACGAGATACTCTGCCCAACCGAAACCGCAAATTCCCTGTTGTCTAGGAAGTCGGTGATAAGTTTACATAAATACTTTGGCACATCTGCTACAACTAATTTAAAAAGTAGACCGTGATGCCATATAGTGTCGAATGCTTTCTCAACATCAAGTAATATTAATCCTGTTGACTTCCTGTTGCGCTTGTTCCTAATTATTTTGTGTTTTATTCTACCAATTTGGTGAATAGTGCTATGTTCTTTTTTAAACACAAATTGCTCATCGGATATTATCCTGTCAGATGTGACAACCTCTTCTATCCTTTTATGAATTAGTTTTTCATATATTTTTCCTAAATTGCTTGAGAGACTTATTGGTCTGTAGTTGGTAGGATTCCTTGAGGGTTTGTTGGGTTTGCGGATAGCTACTACTTCAGCTTTTTTAACTGCATTTGGAAAATAATTTATGGATGCATTTGGAAAATAAGTTATGGTCAACAATTTTATTGCTTTCATGGGAATATTTTCCCAACGCAAGTTTGAGACGCCATCGAATCCTGGAGCTTTTGAAGATCTTAATTTGCTCAGTATACAGTATACATCGGTAAAAGAAAGCACTAAATGGAGAATTTACTTAAGATTTGTTTGCAGAAACTTACATTTATTTTAAGGATTTGTGAGTTGCTTTGTCTTTGATGAGGATCTCGAGAAAAAGAGACCGAGTCATCGTGATCTTGCACCACGAAACCTTGGTTTTATTTTCGACGAGTTTATGTTAAAGATAAAGAGCAATTATTGCCATATGACTAGAAAATAAGATTACAATTCATGGTAGTATGATTAAGTGTGAAAGTACAATGCATTTCGTACATCCATATAATGTATTATGTATGAATTTGAATTCAAAAAAGGTATGGAAATTCATATTGAACAAAAAATGAATTATTGAACGGTATGTAATCCGTTGAACAATGGGAAGGATGGTATTGGTTTGTACTGTTAATGCTGATTTTTCAGTTCTTCTAAGGCTGTGCTCATGTAGAATGTAAGTACGATTTTAAAATGAACACATCATAAATTAGATTCAATTCAATAGAAAATATGCTCAAAGTTCGATATTGTTAGCATTATTTTGACATTTGTGGAAATTCTTTAAAATAACCAACATGTCATTGGAAAATAACCGCATTTAAGTAATGATTTCAGAGCCAACAAAATTTAGAAGCAAAGAAGAAATGATTTCCAGAAAATTACTTTTATTTCTTTCTGGTTTATTAGAAAGATTCCAATTGTAAAACAATATCTCCTTAAATTAACCAAATTGGCGTCTCAACCTTAAAAGACGAACCAGTAACTTTCATTATTCGAAAAGGCTATTGTGATATTGAGGTCCACATTGGCGTTCTTAAAACGGAATGCAATGTATAGACCCTAAACTATACATTGCACTCGATTTTGTCAGTCAGCTTACACTGAGCTTAATGCTTTTACAAAGCAATATAAGGCTATATGAAGGCACAAACACTGCATGCCTCAAGGCAGGAAGAAAAAATTGTATTCTTACTACATATTTAGTTGCTTAAGGGACCGGCTAAATGAGCAAATTATTGGCTATAAGTCTTTCTTAAAAAAGAATCTCAAGCTCTTCATTTTTCTACGTTTTAACCCGTACCCGTAACATCGTACCTAGATTCAAGAGGGTCTTAAAAGCCATATTTTCCAAACAGCATGATCGTGATCTCCCCCCGTGCTGTGCCCATCGAGTCAAAGAGTTTTCGCGCTGGAGCATTGCCATCCATCCGCACAATATAACCAGCAAACACAAACGGTGTAATGTGGTGCGCTTGACAATGTTGACATTGGCATAGAGCTTGTTCAACTCATGGTTCATGGGATGTCCATACTCTCAGCTAACGATGGTATGCGTTTGGCTTTTAAATTTCAAAAAAATTTAGAACTTCTATATCTGAGGCGGAAAATTAACGCTTGGCAGTTGCTAAAAATTAAACCATGTGGATATTGGCTATGACTACTTTGTACGCCATCTATGTCAAAAATAAAAATGCGATTTTGAACGAATTTTTTAAACATAAATTCTGGTTTCTCATTAGTTCTACAATTGGTTTTGTTTTTCAAGCCCGCAATTGATAGTGATTTAATGACATATGAATGACTCTATGAATTCTCAAAGAAAATTTGTCACAGCACATAAATCTTGAGAAAAAAAATATATTTCCAAGATGAAATGGCAATGTTAATTGGGCTTGCTTGCCTTTAATATGTATAGGGTTATCCATTTTTCGTTTTCAAAAGTAAAGTTAAATAAAGCACATATAAAGCTATGGTTTCGATGAAACTTTTATTTCATTGTAATGTTTGGACCTTGCTATTACCTACGAAATACAATTTCAGTTAAGTGATCGCTCCTGGATTGGTTGCAGCTATGGAACATTTTGAAGTAGTTTTCGACCACTTCTTCGCACATTTCCTACATTTGAGGATTATCCGCCTAAACACAGTCTTTGACGTATCTCCGCAATCAAAGTCTAAAGGCTTCAAATCGCATAATCTAGGTCGCCAATTGATGTCGCCAAAACGTGAAATTACGCTTTCTAGGAAATTTGTTATGTAATAAAACCGAAATCGGTTGTGTTGTGTGACTCGTAGCACCGTCTTGTTGAAACCACATATGCTGCAGTTCATAATCTTCAATTGTAGACCAAAAAAGTCGGTTATTATAAGGTCATGGCGCTCTGAATTGACGGTAACGATACCTCCAGCCTTATTTTCGAAGAAATACGGTTCAATGACAACTCTACATCATAATGCGCACCGAAAAGTCGCTTTCCTGAATCCAATAGCTTTTTAACAATCACTTCCGGGTTCTTCGAGCCTAATACGCAACAATTTTCCTTGTTGACGTAATCACCGAGTGAGAAATGAGCTTCATCTCTGAAGAACATTTTGTTCGAAAAATCAGCACCACGACGTTGTGGGTGGCCGGTCGGCTTTAACTGTTGCGTAAATTGGACTCTACACGGATGGAGGTGCAAATTAAAATGTAAGTTAGGCCAATTGCTGAAAACGCTGTGGAATCGGCAAATTAGCTTTATCCGAAACAATTTCACCAACAGAAGCGATAATTTCTGCAGTTCCTACATTGCGATAATGCACAGATCTGACCACATCTGTAACGCTTCCAATCTCTTCAAATTTCTTTATAATCTTGGCAATTCCCTGCACAATAAGTCAGTTATTACGACCCCGTAATGAACGAAAATTGGTCACGTTTAAATCGCCACTTTTGTAGTAAGTTTTAACTATTTTTACGCGTTCTTCGGTTGTTAAGCGATCCATGTTCGTAATTGGCAAGCCTTTCACTGAATACATAAACAGCTGTATTTAACAGCTTACAGCCTTGCCAGATCGATGGTTTTGAAACCACTGAATGGATAATGCTTTATTAATAATGAAAAAGTAACATTTATGCTGAAATCCCAAACGGCAATAAAGTAATTTAATATTTTAGGAAGTATTTTTCTCCCCGAATATTTCTAAGTGTGGTTTATCAGTCTGGGTCATGAAGCGATTATTCGACTACAATAGTTGATTATATCCAAAATAGCAGTTTCGTTCAAAATGATCATGCTCTCTGATAATTAGGTGAATGATGTTCAGAGAACATTTCCACAGATTTAACTACTTTACATCTGCGTGCTTCGTGGAAAGTATTAGATTTGCGTTAATGGCACAAGAATCATTTTATCTATTATTTTGTGGAATTAGTATTTAGTACAATTTAATTTTTGTTTATGGAGAAGTGACAAAATTTTTGGTTCTTGCCTTTTGCAGACTTCTTAATTCTAGAGAATACCTCAGTAATAACCAATGATGTTTATACTCTTATATGCAGCATATGCAGATAATATGAGGCTTTTGTTCGAAATGTAGTTTTTTTCCATTACCCGCTTCAAAACCATATTGAAGAAATCGTACTGTAGGCTGAGTAAGATTTTTGCTCATAGTCACTGATGACTGGGCGGAAATGATTGCTTTAAAGGAATTGAATTAATTCAAAACCAAGCCAAGTTAATATTTCGAATATTTTAGAATGTTTAAAAGAAATATGCTAAATATTTAATACTTTGGAAAATTTGCCTATACATAAGAAATATCTGCTATCATAGCATTATTGAAAGTACTGTCTCCATGCAGTGTAAAAATGAGAAAAAACTAATAATCTCTTTGTTGATTAATTCCGAAATTTGAAAAATTAAAATAATCCAAATTTATTTATTATATTACAATTACATTTTTTACAATTAAATTTTCATTCTTCTTTCTTTTCAGGTATGTTTACTATTGCATTAATTTTATTATGGCACAAAAAAGGGCATTATAAGACATAAAACGTTCAATTCTGTGTTATGCTTGAAAAATGGTAAGTTCCTGCTGTTTGCCAATAGATGGCGCCAGCTGTAAGTACTGCCATAACCTAAACGCTTAGTATGTATATGGTAAACGTACTGCCTGGACACAATAGTGATCTCCTTTTGACGTGATATTCTTTTGGTTGTGTGAATACATATAATTATGTGACAAATAATCGTCATATGCGGGAAGTATTGAGCTTCTTCTTTCAATCGAAGAAAACGGCGGCTGAAGCTTATTGAGAGCTTCGAAACATTTACGGAGATGCTGCTTTAAGTGAAACAATATGTCGAGATTGGTTCCGTCGCCTTAAAGATGGTGATTTTGATGTTGGCAACCGTTCGCGTGAAGGAGCACGAAAAACCTTCGACGATACTGAATTGACGGCATTGCTAAATGGGAATCCGTGTCAAATGTAGGTAAAGTTTACTTCAGTATTAGTAGTTTCCCGCCAAGCCATCTCCAAGCGATTGCAAGCGGCGGGAATGATTCAAAAGCAAGGAACTTGGATTGCTTCTGAGTTGAAATCAAGGGACGTTGAGCGTCGTTTTTCGCCTGTGAACAACTGTTTCAGCTACAAAAAAGGAAGAGGTTTCTTTATTGTATTGGAACGTGTGATGAAAAATTGATTCACTACAGCAATTCAAAGAAAAGAAACTTATGGGAGCTGTCTAGTCGTGCTTCTATGTCGTCGCCTCGGCCGAATATTCACGGTGCGAAGGTAATGCTCCGTATTTGGTGGGACCAGGTCGGTGTTATTTATTACGAGCTGTTGAAACCCAGCAAAGCGATCACTGGGAATCGGCATCGACTTCAGTTAATGGAATTGAGCTGAACTTTGCTCAAGAAACGCCCACAATACGCTGAGAGGCATGAAAATGTTATCCTTCAGCATGACAACACTCGGCCTCACGTGGCCAAGCCTGTTAAAATCTACCTGGAAACGCTGAAATGGGAAGTAGTACCCCATCCGCCATATTTTCCAGATACTTGATTATGACTTGATCTGTTCGATAGCACACGGTCTGGCTGACTAGCAGTGGATAGCCTGAAAATATATTTAGTTTTAGCGTGACGGATTTCGAGCTTCGCCAGAAAGAGGGGGGAAAAAGTAGTAGTAGTAGCAAAGGGTGATTTTTTTTAATAGGCATGCGACTGTTCATCATTCCAGATGCGACTGTTTTGCTTATTTACGTATCCGTTCAACAATGAGCCTCATCGCTGATCACAATATTTCGATAAAACAGAGGATTTTCATTGAGCTTTTGTAAGGCCCATTCAGTAAAAATTTCATCATTCCATGATGAAATGACAGAGTACACTGTACACTTTTCACTTTGACAGATGACGTTTGTACGCCATTACCAATCAGTGCTGCCAACCTGAAAAACTTAAATCTTAAAAAATCACCCTATAGTAGTAACGATGAGCAATACTTTCAATGAATCATTTGTAAATATATTTTCATAATAACGTTGCATTTTTATAAAAACAAAAATACCGAGAACTTGGTTCGCATTTTGCTTATACTTGGTAAATAACTCTTTTTTTATACTTTAAATAATTGCTAGTCAAAGTAACGCTAAGGAAAAGCCCTTTTGGATTAAGAAATTTTCCGAAATTTGTATTGTCCGGATGACCGCCAAACAAAAAGTTTCATCGGACTACTTAAACGGTCAGAATTTTCCAAACGCAATTCTTTAGCAGTGAATAAAAGATTGCATTAAACTTAAAAATTAAATTAACTAAATTAAATAAAAAAATTTACAATTTAAAAAAATGAAAAGAGATATTTGAAATTGCGTACACTTCACTGGCATTCTGCATATAATACATATTTTTGAATTTAAAATAGTTCATTTTCAGGGAATGGTTGTTCACACCCCATGATTGTGAATATTAAATGAATTTTAACACTAAAAGTAATCACATAGAGAGAGAGTGAACTAAAGTTG
Source organism: Philornis downsi (assembly GCA_019455685.1). Classification (NCBI taxonomy): domain Eukaryota; kingdom Metazoa; phylum Arthropoda; class Insecta; order Diptera; family Muscidae; genus Philornis; species Philornis downsi. The sequence goes on along the minus strand of JAHXMU010000136.1, from coordinate 7,743,253 downwards.
TTCTCTTCCTTTTTTCCTAATCTTATACGTAGAATATTACATTAGAATATATTTTTTTCGAATTTATCATTTTACCTTCTAAATCTTTACGAAATTATTCATATCGTACTATATTCAACTCCCAACAAAAAGGCACCGTCACTCAAACTCAATTCAATGAACAAAACGGGTCACTTAATTTATTCCATCAAAATGGGTTGCAGTGATAGGCAAAAGTCAAGGAAAGCAAACAGCCAAAGATATTTCAAATATTCTTACTAAATGAAAAAGAAAAACTACAAAAATGTCATGTTGAAAAACAAAAATGATACAAAAAGTGGAACAGACATACAATTAGAAAGAAAGTGAGATATTGTATTTGTTAAGTGACTATCACATGGACTGACAATGAATATGTGAGTAACTTTTCCAACAGCAGTTGTGTCTGAAATAATTCGAAAATGGGAATAGGGAGACGTACTCTTATTACTTACTTAGTTAGGTGACGATTAGAATAGGGATTCTTATTCAATATAAGCCTCACGCAGACAATAATCTCAAGAGCTTCGGCCTTCTCCAATTCGCCATAACAATTTTTGACACACCAAGTTTCAAAATCCTGGTCATTCTAATGCAATTTTGGGCGTCCTTTTCAACGTCGCCCACCGCGTTCATTATCGAAACGATTTCTTGGAAGCGAATATTTTTCAATTACATAGAAGTAATTGGAAAGAATTTTCAAATATTTTCTATTGAACTGAGTTCAATTTATTGCATGTTTATTATAAACTCACATTTTCACTACTTCACAAGCACTGCTCCAGAAGCGCTACAAAGTCTATATCCAAGAATATCAGAATTTCTGGGTCCAGATGACCCAGATATTCTGAAGCTAATGATATTGAACTTTTCAGATATTTTCTAGTGAATTGAGTTCAATTTATTACATGTTTATCATAAACTCACATTTTCATTACTTTACCAGCACTGCTCCAGAGACACTACAAAGTCTGTACATAAGAATATCAGAATTTCTGGGTCCAGAAAAACACACACGCTGTATTTTAATGCGTTTGACTACGGCGATGTCGGTATACGGCTCATGGTTCATGCGACGTTAATACTCTCTGTTAGCGATGGTAAATATGAGCGTTTCTCTCTTGAAGACTTCCAGTACTGTTTCATCCGCTGGAGTTATAACATAGGATTTTACGTCATACAGAAATACAAGTGAAATCAATATTTGGCTTAGTTGAATTTCCGTTTGTCGAGGAAAGTTTTTGTCATTCAGCACATGGGGATATCTGTTGCCATACAATACTTTTCCTTTTATCGCCACACTGCCCAAGATTATATAGAGTTATCCTTTTTCGTTTTCAGGTAAAGTTAAATAAAACTCGCATAAAGCAGTGATTTCGATGAAACTTTTATTTCATTGTAATGCTTGGACGTTGACATTATGGATCCTTTTGAAGGTTCCTCAAGCATCATTTTCTAACAAAAAACACACCTCCAGACCATAATGCGCATCAAACAGTCACTTTTCCGCATGCAGTGAATTTTCCAAAATCATTTCTGGGTTATCCGAGCCCCATAAGTGACAATTTTGCTTGTTGTTGTAACCATCGAGAGAGAAATGAGCTTCGTCACTGAGACAATTTTGTTGGATTGAAAGCCCACTACTTTTTTTTAGTAAATTTTAACTGTTGTTACACATTCTTTGGTTATTGAAGGATCCAACCTTCCAACCTTTGGTTATTAAAGGCAAACCTTTCACTAAATAAATATCATCTCAGATGGCAGCTGACAGCCTTACCAGACCGCCGGATTTGAAACCACTAAACGGATAACTCTATGTATATCAACGTTTACACAGCGTCTCAAATTGGTAGACTCTTTATTTGTCGAAACAAATATCTGCGTTTAGTCTGCGTTACTACCAACCCCATTTTTTCTAACTATTTCTCAATGTTTGAGAGGGCTGCAGTAACAACTTGCAGTTTCTGTCAATAATTTCTATATCATCAATATGCACAAGTATCATGACTTTTGGTAAACATGTTAGCTGCAGCTTTTCACATAATCATCCCTAACAGTTTATTGAAGACGTCACATCATATTCCATCGCCCTGTCTAACCCTTCGATTGGTATAAAATGGCCCTCTAAGATTTGTGCATATCTCTACTAAGGACTTTGTGTCAATCATTGTCATTCTTCAAAAACGTATAAGCTTTGCAGGAATATCAAACTTGGTATTTTGGTATCGTGGAACGTATTTCCACATCGACGTCAACTTTATTAATCAATTCAAACGTGCAAAGTTGTTCTATTTATACTAAAATGACTTATTCTAGAAAATACCACGATATTTCAGAGAGAACACATATTTACATAATGGGTGCAACAAAGACAAACATATTTACAGAATAGTGTTGTTTTTCATAGACTTAATTCTAGAATGTTCTTATTTATAGGTACATAACAAGTGAAAAGGAGATAACAATGGATCATATAATGGGAGTGAGAGGTACAAACATAACTTTCTGTCGTAAACGTAATTCTAAAAAAATCCTATATACAGATAAAGAGGGAAAGAGATTACATACTTAAATGTTCTGGGAGTTATTTTGATGCTCTTTCTAGAGCAGAGATTACACTCACATACTACAGTATTGGCCTTATACAGTTTTTATCGTATAGGACTGTTAGAGGCAGCTGTGTAATCGACGAAAGTATGGTATGTGTCGATCTGGGTTTCTTGAGCCTTCCCCAAAATTCGCCATAGTGTAAATATGTGGTTAATTATTAATTTACAAGGTCCATGGCCTCACTGATTATGTCCGAATTGGTCAGTTCGAACACACTTTAGTCTTTCACATATCAGATTTCACAGAAATTTATAAACGATGGATAAGGGGCTGATATTTCGGCAGTTGGTACACCCACCACGGTTTTTTTTTTTTTTTTTTTTTTTTTTTTGATACAGGACATTCTCCGAGCCAAAACATGTTTAAGATCTAACGCATGTTTTTCATATGTTCATCAAAGTCAGAACATCAGCACATGCAGCTTGGTGATTTTCAAGCCACAAGGAGCAAATACAGGGGAAATTAAAATGAATTCTTAAAAAATTTGAATGTGAACTTGTCTCATGCTATTCCTTTGCCAGGTTTTATGGAGAATATTGCAGCAACATATTGTCAAACTTGGATTTATCACGCGATTTCGTTTCAGTAATTGATAAAATGAAAATCATTGGTGCTGTTTGATTTGAAATTAGAAATATTACAATTCCGTGCAGATATCAAACAATATCCTTAATATCTACACCGATCTAAGGTCGAGAGAAATCAAACTGGAGTTGGATAAAATCATTTTCAATTATATACAACTGGTTAAATGAACTTTGGCGTGGTTGTACATTTATTAGCGATGCATATTGTTCCGCTGAATGTAATTACAGCTGCGGTACTAAGTATTAAAATTCGCTAAGTTCCACACAGAAGTAAATCAATGTTCCAACACATTATTGCTCTGTGTCAGTTTGAAACGAACTCTCTTTATATTTCGTACCTATAATTTTAACCATGACTGCTTCAATAGCAAAAACTCTAAATTTTCCGGTAGTATTCTTGTTGCCTATCTCAATTCCATTTTTGGCTAAATAAATCATATCAATCTGGTGCCTTCAGCTAACGCTATAAAGACACAAAACAAAAACATGAAACAGGCATTTAAATTTATCTTTTAGGACAATGAAATTTATAACATTAATACAATTTTTAAAACTTTGTATAGCAGTAGCAAGAAAGAACCCAGCGCTGGCAGATAGTAATTGGAAGGCCTTATGCCATGAATTCTTTAGACTTCGGGAGAATAAGACAGGCCTGCCAATCCTATGGCATCTTTATTTCCATTTGAATTTGCATGAGATTTGGAGGCGAAGCATTTTCGCTGCCTCTTCTGGAAAAAATTAATTTCTAAAAGGCCTCGAAGGCAGGTGTTGAGTAGGAGTGAAAATGGTTCCAAACATGCAAAAAGTAAAATTTTTAAAAACTTCATATGATTTACAACATATAAATAAAGTAGATCTTTACATACTATCGCTGAGAAACAAATCACCGTCCTTAAAGCTCCAAGTTATTGCCTCACTAATGGTGACCATGTGCGCTACTCTCTAGCCTACAGCACAAGGAAACAAACCATGGATTAAAGCCGCAAGAAGGTGTCCAATGACTGTTTTTTTATATGTGAAGAAGGAACTTGCGCCAGATCTTCATGCACAAAAGGAAGGCATTATTGAGCAAAGCGCCTTGGAAGTTGGTTCGAATCAAAAACACGGTCTTCTGCATGCCGTACATAGTAAAAGCCTAACAATTTCCGCTACTGCGAATAGATGGGTGATTGTTTTGAACACCTTCTTGAGCAGCAGTAATGTTTTCAGCCGATCTTGAAGTACATTGTGGTCCATGCTTGACCCTATCAGCTACAGACCCTCTTTCTTCGAAATCATTCACTACACGATAAACAGGGCGTCTTGTTGGAACTTCGTTTTTCCCAAAAATTTCACGTAACTTTCTCATCGTCACAGTAATCGATGATTGATTTTGATAAAATGTTTTAACGATTAAAACACGTTGGTTTATCGAATATTTTTCCATAATAAATTTGCCACGTCTCTACATCACGACTGCCAAATATGAACTGTCAAAAGTAATATTTAGCAAAATGGCGGCAAAACAAAATAGTATACCTTCCCAAAGGACACCCTGTACATACTCGTGTAGTAGTAGAGCACATCGTCTTGTTCATTGAAACTTTTGATTTTAGTTCGCACACACAAACCCGCACGCTCAAGAACAACATCGAAAGCTAAGCAAATCATGGAAAGAAAAATGATAAAACTTTTATAAATTCATTAAGTTTTGCTGTTGTTTTCTTGGTGTAACGTAAATAACACGATATGATAACAGCTACGAAAGGATAGAACGAACCGGCTATGTGATGCCTTGTAAAAGAAATCGAAAGGAACTTCACATAATTTGTACTTAAAATACATAATGGAATCATAAGTCGGGTTTCTCTACCAAAAATGTATAACCCCTGTTATATCAAACATGTTAATAATGAAATATGCCCACAATGAAGGATTCCTTACGTTCGCAATTACTTTATATTGATAAATAGTAGTCATTTCTGCTTTAATTGAAACGAAATCAGTTTATAGCGAATAAATTGTTAGCCACGCTAAACAAATTTTGTTACATTTTTCTATATTTCATTTCATTTCAAAGCGATCAGTACAGCAAGTCTTAGACTAACGAAAATATCATAAATGTTGTCTGAATCTAAAATATGCTCAGGCAATTTCCTAGTTAAAATGTGTCTTTTTCTACAAATTTGATAATAGAAAAGGAAGTGTCTGTACCAAAAGAAACCCCCATACATATCCTCTATATAGATATCCAGCCCTGCGGCATTTCTGAAAATAAATTTACTCGCTGAGACCTCTTTTAAGATTGATGAAAAATTTCCGTTACATGGAAATGTCTTTAGATCTTTGTCGCCCATCCAACGAAGGAAAAATCTTTGCATTAACCTCCGAATAGTAAAATTCGCTTTCGAGTAAAGTTAAATAAAATGCATGAAGCTATGATTTCGATAACCGCCTATGGATTGGTTGCAGCAATGAATCCTTTCGAGGCATTTTTCGAATGACACCTCCAGATCATAATGTGTACCAAGCAGTCACTTTTTCCGCCTGCAATGACTTTTCCACAATCATTTTTGGGCTCTTTGAGCCTCATATGTGACAATTTGGCTTGTTGACGTAACCGCCAAGAGAAAAATGAACCCCATCTCTGAAGAAAATTTTGTTCGATTGAAAGCTTACGTTTAAATCACCACTTTTGTAGTAAGTTTTAACTATTTTTGAGTTTTCTTCGTTTGTTAGATGATTCGATGCTCGTAAATGGCAAACCTTTCACTAAATAAATAATACATCTGGTAACAGGTATTTAACAGCTGACAGCTTTGCCACATCGTTAGTTTTGAAAGCACCAAATGGATAAGCCTATATAAAAATGGAGAAGATCTATCAGTTAATAATATTGAACTAATATCAATTAATATTAATTGGGAATTATCATTTCCAACTATTCTTCGAAAGTACTGAAATGTAGCTAATCCAATGTAGCTATCCAAGTGAGCGGCAGTGTATATTGAATTTTGGGAATAAACCGAGCTTTGTTTAGAAGTAACCGATTTATTTAATGTTCGAAAAATAAAGATTTAGCTTTGTCTCAAAAGCCGAACTAATCACACTAATCACACTAACTTTAAGGGGATGGGCATACGTATGCCAACAATCGAACTTTATGCTGATCAAGATTATTGATTTTGGAGTGTCTAAGCTTAGTGTGCATTACTGTGTATCCTTTGATTTGTAAACAAGATTTGTAACCGCCATTCATTTAAAATTTTATCAAAACCTATTTTACATTCTATTAGCCTGTTGTTATGAATCGCTTTTGTCTTTGTAATTTAAGATTTGAAAACTGTTTGATAATTCTACTTACAATTAAAATGAAAATGCAATCCTGAGCAACTTAATACCTATCTATTGCCTTTAAAGCTCCTAAGATCGCGCTATTTTTATCCTGTTTTTTTTTACTTCACCATTTTTTCCCATTTTACCCCCTTCAAATTTGCCATTTCAAAATGAGCTGTTATCAACAAGTAGCTCGCCGTTGTTTAAAACATTTCTACTTTTAAGCCGTTAAGATAGCTAAAAACTGGGATTTGTACCCATTTTATCGTTGAGGTCCCATCATTAGTTTAGCTTATCCTCTGTTGGCTTACCTTAACATAGGGTATTTAGCCCTGTTCCCTTTCCAGCCATCCAAATATCAAACTGAATTGATTTACATATCTCTGCTGTCCTTCGAAAATGTGAAGGTAACAAACTTACAAAAACAAAAACTTACCAAATAAGAAAATATGTATATAAAAAGTTTAATATTTAATCTTATTTACTGCTGTAAAAAAATAATGTTTATGTTAAGAAATAAAGATGTTTTAGAAAAACTAAAAACTAAAAAGAACACAGGGAAAAGTACAAGATTTTTCTTGGTCTTTTTCCTTAGCTTCTACTGCTTGAAATTTATGTGGCCGTCGTAAAAAAAGGTGACACTTTGTGCGAGATGTTACTTTAAAATTTACAACGAAATATGAAGGTCTGTCGTTTTCAGTGGCAAGAAGGTCGCCGAGCGGATCATCATTTTTGTGTTGTCCACAAGTTTTTCCTACATCTCACAAACTTGTAGTAGAGAGCGAGGGGGCATTGTAAAACTGTCTGCACCATCATCTTAGTAGCACGTTCTTCTTTGTTTTTCTGGGGCGTACAAGGAATGAGTCTTGTCTGTCCTCGCTATTGGCCTCTTAAGGCTCTTTGTGTGTTGCTGGATCCCCAACTACCAACCGACGAATGACGACTGAATAAATGACTGCTGCATTGAAATCTTCGCATCTATCGTGTCTTTGGTGTCATCTTCTTTGGTGGCTCTGTGATTAAATTTTCCGTAAATCTAATAAAATGTTCATTCACTGACGGTCCGGGAAATATGAGAGCATAAAAAACGTAGAAGAAAACATAAAATCAATTGGCACCTTTGCTGAGAGCTACGAGTGTTTAGGTATTGGTGGTGTTTAATAGTTGAATAGGTGTCTATTTTATGAATTTGTCACATCAAATCAACATCAAATTTAGAGACCCCATCATCATTCTCATTCTTTGTAATGACTATTAGAGGCGATATTTCTTGGAAGTGTAATGAGGGGTGGCAGAGTAATTTGTAGCAGAGTTTAGATAAGCTATAATGCAGACAATTCAGGGTTGAATGGCTGTAGCTGATGTATAGAGGAAAAGTTAGAGATAATGCAGAAACATCTACAACAAGGCATCCATCATCTTTATTTTCCATTCAAATAGTTTTAAATAGTGCTTTGAAAACCGATGCATTACAAAATTGATAATTGTTTAACATCTAAACATGACTTAAAAGAATTAATGTAAAAATGTTTTTTACAGTCTTATTCATAACAATTTAGAATAGGCTTTTTGTTTATAGGTTTGACGAGGTTGAATATAAAAATTGTATTCATAAACCAAAAATACCTCTATTAAGCGCTCTATACGTAAAAAAAATGTAAAAATTTTATCCATAAACCAAAAATAACTCCATTAGGCACTCTAAAAACGTTTCTTTTTTATTGGCCTTCAATAAAGCTACGAAATAAAACTTCAACAAAGCTTTATTTTAGTCAAATATTTACAAGAATTTTGGGAAAATTTGCAATTTGTTTTCTGTTTTACTCCTACTGAATGTGTTCCAATTTTATCCTAATAAAACTATACGAGGTGTGTTCAAAAAATAAGGTGAATTTTTATTTTTCTCAAAAAATGTTTATTTATTCGTCAATTTCTATTTTATCTCCTTCTCCTCCATTTTTCCAATCCAATCCAATTGAAGCAGTTTTGATGTGCACTTTTTGGTACGTCCTTGAGCTCTCTCAGCTATTTGGTTTCCATCTCCTCAATCGTCGCAAAACGCCGTCCTTTCATGGGTCTCTTCAAAAGTCGCAGGGGGCCAAATCAGGTGAATGCGGTGGCTAAGACATGATAGCGGTGTTGTTTTTGGACAAATAATCTCTCACAAGCAAAGATGAGTGAGCAGGTGCATTATGATGATGCAAAAGCAATGAATTTTTTCCACAATTCAAAAAAAATTCAAAATTTTCGTATTGCTTCATGCAAACGGCGCATTTTTTCAAGATAATACTCATTATTTACTGTACGACCTTGTGGTAAGAACTTCTGATGCACTACGCTATGGTAATCGAAGAAATCAGTGAGCAAAACCTTAGCATTTGATCGAACTTGGCGTTCTTTTTTTTAGTATCCTCTCTTCTGGACTCTTTCATTGAGACGATTGTGCTTCGATTTCGATGTCATAACTATACTCGTATACCCATGATTCGTCACCAGTTATGACCCTTTTGAGCAAATCTGAATCATCGTTGACGTCATTCAACAATTCCTGAGCGATGCTCATGCGACGTTGTTTTTGGTCGAACTTCAGCAATTTTGGAACGAACTTCGCTGCCCCACACTTCATGCCCAAAATTTCCGAAAAGATTGCATGACATGAGCCAACCGATATGACGACATCCTCAGCAACTTCTCTAATTGTGATTCGACGATTCTGCATAACAATTTTCTTCACTTTCTCAACATCGATTGCTGATGTGCTGGGGCGTCCAGAGCGAGCGTTGTCATTCACATCTTCTCTACCTTCTATGAAAAGCATGCACCACTTGTAAACATTTTTTTTAGACTCAGAGTACTGTCACCGTACGCCACTGCCAACATTTCAAGTGTTTTTGAGCACTTAATTCTTTGATCCATTTTTTTTTTTCGATAGAATAAAATCGCCGAACACGCAAAACACTTGTCTTAAATAAACTAAACATGCTATATGGATAAAACCGTCAACATATCGTCGAGATGAGTGTACCAACATAAAAAAAATATGAAATATTAATAGCAATAATTTCAAAATTCACATTATTTTTTGAACGTACCTCGTATTCTAGCCAAATATTTTCAGAAATTTTTGGATATTTTTCCAATTTTTTCCCGTTTTACTTTTACTGAAATTATTCCAATTTTATCCTTATTCTAATAATGGCTTTAATTACACTAGCGAACAACACTTTGGGACTGGAGCAACCAAATATCTTTCCTAGGATAATTTGGTGGGCTGAAATCGAATCTGTATTTGGTTTTTCTTAATCACGTCAAGTTTTCGAGATACAAAATGTTTTTTTTTTCGTTTTTTACATAAAAACTCATTAGTTTATTTAAAAATCAATGAATTTTCCAAAGTGAATGGCGTTATTTGAACGTCGTTTGTATTTCGTAGGTTCGGTTTCACGTATTACAGTCCAGCAACAGTCTCCCTGCATGCTTTTGTCCCATAATCCTTGATAATTTCTTTCATTTTTTATCAAATCTTGGGTGAGCATGCTCCCCTTGTTCATCGCTCTCCGTACTTAGGTTTTGTGAAAAAAAATCTAAATGCGGATGAAAAACTGCATTTTGAGTGACATTTGTGCACCTAATTCATGATAATTTTTCAATTCAATTCAAATTCAGCAACAAATTGTCTGCGGTTTTCAACCTTATTGTTTTCAAGAAAACTGTTCACGATGCTCTTGAAAGATTTCCAAGCTGCATAGTCTTTCTCCAATAAACATTGTGAAAAATTGTCATCATTCAACAGGTTTCTGATCTGAGGATTAATAAATATCCTACTTTTAAATATGGCCTAGGAAATTTTTAAGGAAACCCGCTAACAAATATTTAAATGCCGCACCATCTTTGTCCAGAGCCTTGACAAAGTTTTTAGAAAGTCCCAATTTTTTGTACAACGGCGAAAGAAAAAGTCATTGTTTATTTGAAATGTTTTGTTTTTCTGGTGAATACTCAATTCTTTTTGGCCACTCTGTTCTGACGTAATGATGACATCCTTGTAGACCAGTGCTATTCATAAAATTATTTAAAACAAATGTCATCTAAACAATTGTTCATGTAAAAGCATAAAAAAATTGAATTCACACATAAACAGTGTTGGCAATGACAAAAACATGAAGAAGATTGCCATAAAAGTGATCTAAAGACTTCTCATTTCCAGAGAGAATTTTTTCAATTTTTCCCGTTTTACTTCTATTGAAATTATCCCAATTTTATCCCAATTGTTTATGTGCATAGCGATGACTGAAAAATCAAAACAATGATGCTGCTTTTCATTATTCGGTTTTTATATTCGGTTATAGCAGTCAACTTATTTGATATTACATATTTTGTTCCCTCTACATTTTGAGATGTTATTTTGAATTATTCCATTTATTAAATGTTTCATCAGCGTACCGTTTGATGTTTGTCAGTAGAATTTGAATTAAAAATTTTGAATTACCCGTTTAATTATTCGGTATATCGTTTTTTATTTACTTTGTTTGGATAACGTAAACAGTTAAAATTACACATAAACAGTATTGGAAGGGACAAAAACATGAAGAATATTGTCATAAAAGTGATCTAAAGAATTTTCATTTAAAAACAGTGTTGGAAAGGGTAAAAACATGAAGAAGATTATCATAACAGTGATCTGAAGAGTTTTCATTTCCAGAGAGAATCTGCTGAAAAGGCAGTGAAAAAATGTCAAAAACAACAGCATCTCTTCTGTAGGGTGGCACATAAGTAAACTTAAGATGTGATCAGTGAATACATTTTTTGTTTAAGTCGTTTTTTTTCGTCACTTTTCAGAATTAACTACCTATAAATAATACTTGGGAAATTTATGATGGTAAGGTTCAGTACAGAACAAAGAATCAAAGTTTGTCAATTTTACTTTAAAAGTCAGCATTCGTTTATTTAGACACAAATATCATATCGAAAATTCTTTCATGTTCGAAATGCTCCTAGAGCTCCAACAATTTACGGATTGGTTCTGCGTTCTGTGCAACAAGGGGCTGTCTGTGATCTTCCGCGTGCTGGAAAACCTCGTGCAGTTCGAAATGAAGTGACCATTGCTCGAGCGCAAGCAAGTATTGAGGAAAATCGCGAAACTTCCACCAGGCGGCGTTCTTAGCAGATGGAGATGTCTAGGCGATCTTTGCAAAGAATTTTACATATGTTACATCTTTTCCCATATAAGATGCAATTGGTTCACGAGATAAAACCAAATTATGCACAAGAACGCATTCAATATAGTTGCCGTTAACGTTACTTATGCGCCACCCTTTGTAACAAATCCATGTTAAGATCACTGATGATTATGCATTTACTCACCACTTTAAGGTCACGATCAGCGGATCGTTTTAACTTCCCTCTATGATCTTTTTTACTAGGTAGAATATTTAAAACGTAGAATGCACTAGTTTTTCATAATTATTACATTAGCCTCGTTTTCATTCAACTTTTGAACGCATAATTGTTGTCCTACAACTTATTTAAGCTGTATTGTTTTACATTATTATTACATAGTTAGCAATAAATTACAATGCTGTGTACACTTAACAACAAAAATATCGATTTCATGTAAAAAACAATCAATTAAGTGACAACTATCAGACAACCACTGTCCAGGAAGTTTCAAATTTCAATTTAATCACGTACACTTACAATAAAAAAAGAGGAAAACCTCAAGTTTTCGTCAAGAAAGTTAAAAAAATTGATTAAAAGTAAAAATATGATATTAACTAAACGAAGAATATCATAATTTTTCAGATGAATAATTTTATATGGTATTATATTCAATCAATTGAAATAACTATACAACAACTTACACTTTTAACGTCCAGCTTTTCCATGCATTCACACATATCAACCTCACTTTTACTAAAGTTTTCCATTTGTCTCATGTTCTTCGTTATTGTCTGAGAATCTCCTTAAAAAAATTCGTTGAAGGATATAGATTTTATCTAATTCTTCCACCGAAAATCGACAGTTTGGTCAGTACGCGAAATAACGGAAAGAGAATGAAAGAACGACAAGAGGAAAACATCTGAATGCATTTTAATTAAACGGAAACCACTCAATATTTGCTGTCAATACTTTCATTGAGGAGGCGATATTCTAGCTAACCACAAATATAGGTGATTGGGAAAAGACAAAGCGAATTGCAAGAAGTTGGAGAACCGATTTTAACTTTAGTATATCATTTCGTTTGTGAAGGAAAACTCATGGAAGTTTGCCGAAGATTTGGAAAATTTTCATGATCGTCTACAGAAGAAAGAGCGCCAAATTATTTGCAAGATGAAATAGACATTCCCAAATTGAATGTGTTTTCAAGTGTTCAATAACATTTGGCTTCGTTTAATTAACTCGATAGATTTTTCTAATATCAGGTAAGTGAGAAACGGATTAGTAATTGAATAAAAAAAGAAAACAAAAATATGCAATTTTTCCAAAAAAGTTGTAAAAAATTGCTGTAATCCAGGTCAGTTCAATTCATTGTGTGTTTTATGGTGCACATCTTCTAAAATCTGAAGTTTTATTTAAACTAAAATCCGTTCCGATTTCAATTACTTGAAACGTAACTGCGCCCTTCATTTTAGCAATTTAGCGAAAGTCAACAGAAATTCACAAATTTTGTTTAATACATCAGAATTTCCTGTAGAAATTCAAAATGTATTTATTAGAATTAAAAATTTTATTTTGAATTTCAACAGAAAATTCCAATTAATATTGAAAATTTTTACACGAAGTGCAGAAAACAAAAACAAATTAAGACAGTTAAAAAATACAACAATTTTGTTAAAAAAATTGAAATTTTCTAAAGAAATTCAAAATGCCATATTTATAATCCTAAATTTGATTTCAAATTTTAGCAGAAAATGCCAATTAATATTATAAATTTGCATACCAAGTTCAGAGAAGGAGAAAAAATGAAGACAATTTTAAGAAATTTAACAATTATGACCAAAAAAAAAAACCAAATTTCCTATAGAAATTTGCGATTTATGTATTATAATACAAAATCTGAATTCAAATTTCAACAGAAGTGCCAATTAATGTTCAGAATTTTCATACCAAGTTCAGAAAAGAAAAAAAATTAAGACAATTAAGAAGTTCAACAATTTTGGTTAAAAAAAATCAGAATTTCCTATAGAAATTCGCAACGTATTTTTTAGAATACAAAATTTGATTACAAATTTCAAGACAAGTGCCAATTAATATTCACAATTTTCAAATTCAGAAAAGGGCAGAAAAAAAAAATGAAGGCAAGTAAGAAATTCAAAAATTTTGGTAAAAAAATCGATATTTTCTACAGAAATTCACAATGTGTATATTAAAATCCAAAATTTGATTTCAAATTTCAACAGGAAATGCCAATTAATATTCCCAATTTTCATACCAAGTTCAGAAAAGAAGAAAAAATTAAGACAATTTTATGAAATTTAACAATTATGGTAAAAAAAATCAAAATTTCCTATAGAAATTTGCAATGTATTTATTAGAATTCAAATTTCAACTGAAAATGCCTATTTATATTTACTCTTTCATACCAAATTCAGAAAAGAACAACAAAATTAAGACTCACAAAATTTTGCTAAAAATTCTTATATAAATCTAAATTAAATTGATCGAAATTTGATTTGAATTACTATAACGATCAATTTGAAATTGAGCTTTCTGTCTGAATCTGACACAAACTGAAATTCATAATTTCTGATTCCGAAAAGACCTATTGAAAACGAATATAAAACGAATTTATGCAATAGAACGTGCATATTTAAAAAACAGATTAAAAAATAAATACAAAAGGTATGGTTAAAATAAATCTAAGGCATTGTATAGTAATAAATGGAGTTTATTTTTTAAAAATAACATCATCTAAATGGTGACCCCCTCTACGACGGCACTCCTCTAACCGCAAATGAAAATTATTGAAAACTTTCTTCAGTAATACTGGTGTAATGGTTGCCATTTCACCACGGATATTCTCCTTGAACTGAACGATGTTTCTTGGATTATTACTGTAGACTTTGTGTTTGAGGTATCCCCACAAAAAAAGTCAAGAGGCGTCAAGTCTGGACTACGTGGGGGCCATGGGATATCACCTCTTTTCGAAATCAGTCTGCCAGGGAACATCTGCTTCACCACCACCATGGAGTCATTTGATGTGTGACAGGTAGCTCCATCTTGTTGGAACCAAGTTCTGGAATTCACTATTCTTGAACTTTCAATTTCTGGAGCCAAAAATCCGTCCAACATCTCAACATAGCGTTCCGTATTAACCGTGACGTTTTGGCTCCGCGCATTTTCGAAGAAAAAGGGACCAATTATTCCTCTTGTCTTCGGTTCTAGATGTTCTTGGTGACCATTTGCTTGTGGTTTAACTGTTGAACCGGTCTCTTCAAAACGCTTTAGCCATATTTTAATTAAATTAGCACACGGAGCTTCACTAATTCGCCGTAGTCCATATTCAGCACAATACAGTCGCCTAGTAGCAATATATGAACGAGAGTTCTCGTACAATGCGCGCACGCAAAATGCGTGACGCTTCCCGTCGAAATGATTCATAGCGACTAAAACTCCATGAGCCCGCCAACCCAACGATGTAGACGCCCCCCCGCCCGCGCCTTTTCTACCCCCAATATCGCTTAGAATCCCTATACATTCAATTGTAAATTTGTAGTTTCGTTTGTGAATCAGAATGGTTCAACTGAAAATCAGAAATTATGTTCAAAATGCAGTAAGGATCAAACGAAGACGAAACGAAATTCAAAAAGAAACAAATTTTGAGACTGCGATTTGAAAATAAAAAAGTCTCAATTGGTATCCGTACAAAGCAAGTCGAACATATTTTATATATATTATATATATATATATATATGATATATATATATCATATTTACAACATGTTTTAATAAATATCAATACGACTTCAGCAGTTAAAAGTCAAGTCAGGCTAAAAATCAGTTAATATCAACTGTATTTCATTGAATTTAGAATAAATATTAATAACAATGCTGTCTTTAACCAGGCGTGAAGGTTTTGTGGTTATGCGTATTTTCCTCTGAAAACTAATGCAGTCATTTCTCAATAACGCTTCATTTCGAATATCCGGCTTAACAATTTTTATTGCTTTAATTGAACAGTTTCCGAAAAATTATTCAAGTTATAGTAATGCGAAATGAATGACTTTGTCTTGAATAACCTCTGTTTTAAAGTTCTGCAATAAGTTCGGATCTACGAGGTAGCCGACCTAACAGAAAAGACACAATAAAAATTAGGAAAAATTTTCTTTATTTTTCAACATAATCTCATTTTCGATCGATACACTTTATCCAACGATATTTAATAGCTTCAATACCCTGTTTATAATAAGAACTGTCAAACTCCTTAAAATAGACATCAACTGCAGACTCTACATTTTCATTGTTGGCAAATCTTTTACCACCGAAACATTGTTTCAAATTTGGAAATAGAAAATAATCCGAGGGAGTTGAACCTAGCGAGTAAAGTGCGTAATGAAGGAACTCGAACTTTAATTCATTAATTTTGGGCATTGCTGTAGTGGATGTGTGAACTGGATTATTATCTGGATGAAACAACACTTTGTTTTCTCTTCACCAAATGTGCCTTTTTCCAATAATTTCATCACCTAAATGCTTCAATAAATTAGCATAATATTCGCCGCTGATGGTTTTTACTTTTTGGAGATAATCAATTAGAATAATCCCTTGAGTATCCAAAAACTAGACACCATTGTCTTGCTTGAAGTTGGAACCGTCTTTGCCTTTTTGCATTTCAAGTCCACTGCTTTGATTGTTTCTTTCTCAGGTGTAAAGTGGTGGACCCATGTCTCATCCATGTTTCAAAAATTCGATTTAATTGCGGCAAAACATCGCTAAATCGACCAAACTCTTCTGAAACATCCGCACGACCCTGTTTTTGCTGTATTAAAAGCAATCGCCGCACCCATCTCGCGCACAGATTTCTCATCTTCAATTCTTCAGTTAATATAAGATGAATAGACTTTTGGAAATGTATATCATTTCACCCACCTCACGCACCTTCAGCCGACGGTCATCCAGTGCCAGTTTGTGAATTTTCTTAATCGTGTCTGGCGTGGACACCTCAATTATTCTACTTCTACGGTATTCGCCTTGGCAGCTCGTACGGCTTCGTTTAAACTCTGCTACCCAATATTTTACGGTGGTAAATGAAGTAGCAGACTCCCGCAGAGTAGAGTCTAGCTCGGCTTTAATATTGGTTGGACTGAGACCTTTCAAATGGTAATATTGAATTACATATCGGTGACCAATTTTTTCCATCTTTATAAATTCACTGAGCTCGTTTAATATTCATGGTTTAAATATAAATACTAAACAACGTGACGCCATGAAACTTAAAACATATGTTTTATAAGGTTGCCGCTTTTCACCAAAGTAATTTCTTTTAAGCTCCTGGCACCCAGACTATACGTCAGGTTGACTAGTTTTGCGACTGCCCTCGTATATAACCATATGTGTACTTGACATTCTGCAAATGTAATACCGGACAGAAGTAGATTACATAATTATATTCATGAGTCATGAATCGACACTGACACTTGCCGCTTATGAGTTTTATTAACTGAAATTTTTAATGAATCAAAGCCATAAACAATTAAAGTAAAATAAAAATAACCTGATATTAAATTAACATTATTATACATTATAATTCATTGGAGACGACACAACAGATGAGTTGCGAACGATGAGCTGTGAAAAAGAAATGAAAAGAAGGAAACTAGAATTAACAAATTAAAAATAAATTTTGTATTGTCGTATTGACACTCCTTGTTTTTTTGGCAGCCACCACAAGGATCACATCTCCAGCCATCATCAAGTTTGCAAAAAATCTAAGTAAGAAAATCTCTCCCTTTATCGCGAAATCCCTGACATGTATTAAGTAAGGCTTTTATCCAGTTTGCTTGAATTTCACATTCCAGCTAGAACTTTAGTTCTTCCCAATTTCCTCCAATGTGGTGGAAAGTTCAAGCACGAAGAATCACGAAGTTCAAACAGCTGAAGAGTTGTATTAAATATAATACATCGGGTTATTCCTTTTTCAATTCCAAAAGTGAAGTTAAATAAAAAACACACATGAAGCTATGATTTCGATGGAACTTGAATTTCATTGTAATGCTTGAACTTTGTCATTATGTACAACATACAATGTCATTCAAATGGCCGCCTCTGGATTGAATGCGGCAGTGCATCACTTTTTGCACATTTCGAGCAATATCTCGACGATAACTTGACGAATTTTGGATTTTCAAATACTCCAACGTTTGGGAATTATCCGCTTAAACATGGCGTTTAATATAGCCCCACAAAAGAAGTCTAACGGAGTCAAACCGCATAATCTTGATGGCTAATTAACGTCGCCATAACGTGAGATTACGTCTTCTGGAAACTTCTCCTGCAATGAAGCCAATATCGGTCCTGTTGTGTAGCTCACGGCAACATCTTGTTGAAATCACATATCGTCCAGTTCAAAATCTTCAATTTCTAACCAAAAAAAAATTTGGTTATCGCAGGGTTGTAGCGTTCTAAATTGACAGTTCCTCCAGCGTTATTTACGAAAAAATATTGCCGAATGACATCTCGAGATCATAATACGTATCAAACAGTCACTTTTTCCGGATGTCATGGCTTTTCCACAATCACTTCTGGGTTCTCAGAGACCCGTATGCGACAATTTTGCTTGTTGACGTGAGAAATGAGCGTCATTCGTGAATGATGCAGGTGCAAATCCAAATGCAAAATACGCCATAATGAGCTGTAAGATAGACCCAATCACCGAGAATGCCGTGGAATCGACAAATTCGGATTATCCGCCACACTTTTACTAACAGAAGCGATATTTTCGGTAGTGCGTACAATGCGATGATGCACAAGCCTGACGTCATCTAAAACGTTTCCAGCCTTTTCAATTTTTTTTTATATTCTTTCCAATTCCTTGGACAGTATGTCGATTATGACGATCATAATCATTCCGTAATCCCCGAAAAATGCCCATGTTTTATTAACCACTTTTGTAGTAAATTTTAACTATTTTTACGCATTCTTCGGTTGTTAAACAATCCATATTCATAAATGGCAAACCTCTCACTAAATAAATGGCACTTCAGATGACAAATATTTAACAGATGATAGCCTTGCCAGACCGGCGGTTCTGAAACCACTAAATGGATAACAATGGATTTATGTTTAAAATAATTGTAATTGTGACAGAAGTAATTGGGTGGAAGTTCAAAGTAGTATTATCTTTACTTACACACTTTTTTTGCAAAATATTTCATATATTCTAGAACAATTTGTCGCAGCCCCTACATAAATGAAACTCCATCAGTTGGTTCTAATATTTTTTCTATAGGGAACTACATATATGAATAAAAAAATCATAATTTTTCGGATTCTTAGCTTATATTCTTAACATTTCAACTAATATTTTCGGAATTACAACTGACATTTGCCGAGTTTTTAGGATTATCTAAATTTCAATAGTGTTTTCCTGAACTTAATGATATTTGAGCTGAATTTCAGTTGATATTTTCTGAAGTATAGAGACTTTTTATGTTCTCCATCACGGTATAACTTTCCGTTTTGTAACGGTTAGACATGCTCATGAGGGACCCACAAAGATTTGGCAAAATGTGTCCAGTATGCAAAAAAACTTGCCCACCAAAGGGGAATATGAGCATAGAAAAATGGGACTATTTCGCAATTATCCTAATTTTCTTCTTTTTTTTTTTTTTTGTTAATTATAAATATGTCACGGTGACAGTTGCAAGACGCGGAGAAAGGGCTTACCAACACATATACTTTTTAAATGGGCTATGCGAATTGCGGGTATGGTTGTTGAACAATTTGAAAAAAAGTACGAATTTTCAATAGGCGAAATCAGTTAAGTAGAAGAGAACTTCGTTATGCAAGAACTGAAGTCACGTCTCGAAAAAATGGAGTTTTTCTGAAAATATCAACAATTTCCGAAATCGGTTCAACAGAAACAACTTGCCTTCCTTCTTTTTAAAAACTTTATTGTATACTAGCTGACCCGGCAAACGTTGTTTTGCCTTCAAAATGTTAATGTGGTAAAAAAATTAATTGCAAAAATCTCATCTCCAACGCCATCTATCACTACAAATAAAACCTTTTAAACCTTCCGGAATACTCTACCAATAATTTAAGACCAAAATGAGCCAAAGCGGTCCAACCGTTCTCGAGCTTTAGCGAGACTAACGCACACCAATTGATTTTTATATATATAAATAAGGTTATATACTCTTAAATTAGAAGTCTAGATAAATTTTAATATAAAGGGTAAAAGCGTATGAAGTAATGGGCAGCAAATTCTGAAATTCTGCGGGTTGACATCGAAACTACACCTTAACTTCTACAACCCTATATCACATCAGTCTGGAAGGAAAAAAAGCTGCCTTCAATTTGGAAAAAAGGCATAATTTATGTAAAGTTGCCGAAAAGTGACAACTTAAAAGATTGCAACAACAGAACACGAATTACTGTGCTTAACAGAGTATATCAGTCATAATACAGGCTTCAAAACAAATTAGAGATTAATCTGCAAAATAAATAGATAAGTTCCTGGCCAAACAGGGGCAGCGTAGATCAGGCCAACACTCTACGTATCATAACAGAACAAAACCAGAAATGGCGTAATTCTCTGTACTTACTGTACGTAGATTTCAAGATAGCCCTCGGTATCATTAAATTGTCTGCCATATGGAACGTATTGAGAAGAAAAGGAGTACTCTAGAAAATAACTTGGATTAGTAGAGCTATGTACGAGCATGTAGAACTCTCAGTTCTTGACAACGGGAGCATCAGTCAATCATTTCACACCAACGCTGGAGTAAAGCAAGGATGCCCTCTTTCACCTCAACTATTTACTATCGTGCTGAATGATATCATGAGCAAAGTCTGTTCAGAGAGAAGTGGAATTACATGATGTCTTTCACGCCAGTTCGCCTATTTGAATTATGTGGATGATATTTGTTTACTTTCGCACAAGATCTCCAACATGGAAATAAAATTAGAAGACCTAGGATGCCCCCTATCAGCTCAACTATTCAGCATCGTGCTGAAGATATCATGACCAAATTCTATTCAGAAAGGTGGAATTACATGATGTCTTTCACGCCAATTCGCGTATTTGAATTATGCGGATGATATTTGTCCAATTTCGCTTAAGATCTCCAAAATAGAGGCTAAATTAGAAGACCAGGAAAGATTAGTCCACAATATTGGACATGAGATAAATATCAAGAATGCCAAAGCTATGAGAATAAACAACGTTAGTGCAGTGATCATCATGCTACAAGGCCCACCAGTCGGATACGTAGACAGCTTCTGTTATCCAGGCAATACCGTGACAACGATTGACGACGCAGAAACAGACATAAGGCTCAATAAAGCGAGAGCAGCATTCGTACGACTACAATCGGTATGGAGGAGCTCACAAACATCCAGACAGATCAAGATTGGAACATTTAACGTAAGTGTAAAATCAACTTTGTTGTATGGACGTGAAACCTGGTTAGTATCGAACACCATTATGCAAAAGCTACAGGTATTCATCAGCAGGTGCCTCAGAATCATTTGAAAGATATTCTTAAAAAGCTGCAGGTATTCATCAACAAGTGCCTCCGAATCATTTGCAGGATATTCTTAAAAAGCTGCAGGTATTCATCAACAAGTGCCACAGAATCATATGCAGGATATTCTTTAAAAGTTACAGATATTCATCAACAAGTGCCTCAGAATCATAGGCAGGATATTCTGTAACACAAATCTCTGGAACTTAAGTAACGAGGAACTCATACTGATGCAACTGAAATGTAGAAAATGGAGTTGGATCGTTCATTCTATTAGAAAGAAGCCGCATAGCATCACGAGGATGGCGCTAGAGTGGAATCCTCAAGGCTCAAGAAGCCATGATCGAGCAAAGAGCACCTGGAGACGCGCGATACTCCAAGAATTAGGGCAGTGCAATTTTATACTTGGGAAGACGCTAAAACAGCAGCAGCAAACCGAGTAAGATAGAGATGCTTTTTGGAAGCTAAATGCAGGGTAATGACAAAAAAAGTGTATGATCTTTGGCAAAAGAAAGATGACTTCCCTCCAGATGTCTTTTTAGACGGCAAATTTTAATGTACAGTGAATTACAAAAAGACCTACATGAGGTTCTATTTTGTGAAAAATCTACGGATTGTTAATTTGATTTAACATGACTAATATGGGTTGATTCATCAACAATGAAATGTCACTGTTTGTACAATCACATTTCTTTCTTTCTTTTAAACTCTTCCAAAACATTAGATTGATTTTATGCCTTTTTTTTTTGTATCCAAAAGCAAGGCAATGTTAAACTTTTCAAAAAACATGTTCCCAACAATGTTTGTACCCACACAAAATAAGTGTGTGGTGCTTAAAGAACTTTCTTTTAATTACACATCGTACTGTATGCGTAGTTCAATTCGTGATGTTCATTTGAATAATTTATATATAACTCATTGACGCCATCCAGTCATTCATCTATTCGTCTGTCCATTTAATGCCGCTCAAAACCTCTTTAAAGACAGAAATTCTTACATGTCTGCTTTTATGGGGTCCCAACATGAAATGTTAAGTGAAGTTATTAGTTTGTGCTTTTTTTGTTCTGCCTTGACAGACAGAATATGAATTGAATATTGATGTAATGTTAAAATCAGAAAAAGAAACAACAGGCAAACCAAAAAAGAATAGAGCATAGAACCGAAAATTGATGGAAACAGTGTTTTTGACACAAATTCTGTGAAAAAAATTTGCAGGGAGTTGGCCCATAAAACACGAAATTTTTAATATACATTCGAATTTATTGTATCTTCTTCAAAAAGGGCCACAACGTACAGTCCAACCATCAAAACATTTTTCAAATGCACTGTTCTGAATAGATTTCAGCTCTCTTTTATGACTTCTACAGACTGAAGACGAGGTACTCGTTTTTCAAAGAGGTAATTTGAGTTTTGGATAGGGAAACAGGACAGCCAGATTCACATCAGGTGAATATGGTGGTTTCTCGATGATATCACCTGAGTTTTTGATCAGATATTCGTTCACAATAGTAGCCTTGTGGAATGGTGCATTATATAAGTGTACTTCTATAGAAGAACTTCTTCTCTTAAATGTCTCACAACTCTTCGAAAACATCCTTTGCTTACCATATTAACTTCTTTCAAAAATTACGAGTGCACAACGCTGCAATAATCAAAGAAAACTGTTAACACTATCTAGGCTTCTGATCGATTTTGTCAAGTATTTTTCGGTGGAAGACGCCATTCAGAATTGCTTTCTCAAATACCACATAATGCTCAGATAATATTTTTCTTTATTTTAAACCATTTAACTTGTTTCTGTTAATCGATTTTGCGAAATAAATTGAAACGACTTTGTATAGAAAGAAAAATTCTACAACCAAAAAATACGTAATTGATAAATAATAACCAAAATATTAACGATATCCTGGATGAAATACCCCGTAGGTAACTAAACTATCAGCTTAACAATATCAGTAATTACTGGTGAGGAATTCCGGGCAAGAACTCCGAGTGCACAACACTGTAGGAATCATTGAAGCCGGTCAACATTATCTTGACTTTTGATTGATTTTTTTGTGATTTTTTCAGCTTTGATTTAGTGGAAAGGGTAAATTTACAAACTCGTTGATTGATTTGCATGTTAAACTCGTAAACCTCTGTCTTGTCACCAGTTATAATGAGTTTTATAATTGCGGCTGGGGAATTGTCTCTTTCCAGTATGTCTTCAGCAACCTTTATGCTGTCGAATTTTTAAAGAAAATTTACGTTTTTTGAAACTAGTCGAAGGGCAGTGCGTTTCACATTTAAAAATGGTACTGACTGATTTCTAGGATGCAGGAAGTTTAGCGGCCATTTCTCTCAATCATAAGTGACGATTTTCGTTCACCAATTCCTTCACTTCATCGATGTTAACTTCAGTTGAAGACGTTGATGGCCGACCGAAGCAAGGAAATACTTTCGCCACATCTCGACCGATTTTGATTACAGTGTACCACTCAATATGCAAGT